>MU864381.1:0-17267 GCA_033296905.1 Podospora australis
AACAGCCCCCCCCCCCCCACACAAACACAACTACGTTTTCGGAAAACACAAAAATTACCCCCCACCCCCCCAACGTAAAAAAACCCAAAAAAAACAAAAACCCCCCCCCCCCCCCCCCCAACTCCAGCAGTCCTCCTACCCGCAAAGTAGTCCCCACCCAGTTCCCCAGTGGCCCTGTCCTGTCCTGTCCTGTCGTGTCCCATTCCCAAATCCATTCAATTGCCTTATTACCAACACACTCCTCCGTGTGTAGTGAGGCAAAACTTGTTCCCATTCCTCTCCTCTCTTCTTCTCTCGAATCCTTCCCACACCATGTCGTTATAAACCCTAGCCCACGGGCACACGCATGACACCTTATCTCGCATCCCATCCCAGTCCATCGCAATTCCCTCCTGTTCAAAATCGACTGCCAAGAAGGTGCGCGAGCCAACCGGTATTGGAACGGTAGATCTCGGCCGCTTTGGTGCTCTCCCATACGGCGCCACGCCTGGCTACACGGCGACAACAGGGCTACACAAATCTCGCCGGACTTTGCCAGACAGCCTTGGCAGGGATCGATTGTCGGTCACCATCTACGTTTCCCACGCCCGGACGACGTGACGAACCACAGCAACGGAGTCCTGCATATAGATCACACGGCCCCAGCAGTGCACTTTCAAGCGTTTGCTTCACTTTCGGTTGCGAATCCCGACAGCAGTCAAGCCATCGGGTCTGTTCATTTTGAGAAAGAAAGCGAGCTGTCTGTGTGTGCGTGCGTGCGTGCGTGTGTGTGTGTGTGTGTGTGCGTGCTCCTGCAGCAAAAGGTACGGCAGTGGTGCATCAGAGTTTTCTACCTTCGCATCTTGACCTGGGTCCGAATCGGTTACGCCAACGTGGAGGCGGTCCCGGAAGCCAACGATTTGGTAGTGCTAGGATTTCCGGCTTCCAGGTTTTTCTGGCGAGGGCCCGCGGTCTTTGTGTGCAGCCGTCTTTCCGTCCCTTCTGCTGTGGTTTGCTTCAAAGCGCTCAGTGGCGGTTCGGACTGACGTCGTAGAGGACCCAACGGTCAGCTCTGTGTGCCGCTTTGCCCGCTCTTGTACCTGCTCAAGGACCCCCCCCCCGCCTCCAGGGCCTCTCGCATCATCACAATGGCAGTCTCTGTGCTAGCTGCTGCGGCGCCGCAGACCTCTTCTTTAGGTATCTTTACCCCTCTCTCGTTCGCGCCATGAAAGGCCGCCTCCTTCTCCTGTCCCACCGTCCCATTGGAAATCACATTCTCATCCTCATCCTCACCCTCACCCTCATTCTCATACACTTTCCCGCTCACAATCATTTCTACCCCCGCTTCTTCATCCGCACTCCCCTCTAGCTTCTGCTACCAGCCAAACATTGGACTCAACCTTTCTTTCTCCACTAGACACGAGCGCAACCTCGTCATCTTCGCGTCCCGAATCCAACAAATCCAGCCTGTCATCCTCGCCACGGCAATATCCTACCGAGCTCACAGAACCCATCTTTGAAGAAGGCGACGAGACCGACAGCGAGCCACTCAACGAGCCAGTCACTCCTGTGAGCAATCGCCACTCTCGGGATTTCCACACGCTTGCGAACCACGAGTTGCACCCGGACGTGGCCCAGGAACAGGCTGGCGCTGATCAGAGCGCCGCCTCTTTTCCGGCCGTACGGGCCGGCACCACGCCTGGCTCCAAACCGCCCCTGGTGGTTGATACCGGCGCGACAGCCCCGCCAAAAGATCCAAGCAGCCCCAACTCGGCGGGTTCTCCGTCTCAGCAGACGCCTCGTGCTGCCGTCCCCTCGACGCCTGCGACGCCGTCGGTGGAGCAGGACCCTGGCATCCACCCACCCACCCGGCGCCCAACGTTCAGCAGCTCCAACCTTCGCCGCAACATGTCCAGTTTTTTGAAGCGTGTCACGCAGTCCGACAAGACGACTGGTGATGCTAACCACATGGCCGCGTCCGAGCATGGTCACGATACGAGTTACCGCAAGATTCCCACTCGCAGGTGGTCCATGAACAAGAGCTCGGCGACGACCCGCTCCAACACACCGCCCTCGCCAGGGTCACCAGTGGAGATGGCGGCGAGAACGAGAGCAGAGGCGTCCAAACCCACAGTCCCTACCTCGGATGCTTTCATCAAGAAGAAGCCGCGCGCGTCCACTAGTTTTTTGCGCCCGCGTCCGCAACCCCCCAAGCCCGCAGAGTTGCAGCTTCGACGGCGTGCAAGCAGTTTCGACTATACGAAACAAGAGAATGCCGGTGCAAAGTCCACCGCCGACGGTCCGGTGGATATTGAGCGGATGGAGAGGCAGATTTGGGAAATGCCAGCAGAGACCGGCACCGGCGTCAAGGCCCGTCGCATGAGCTTGAGCCTGCCAGACGACTTCGTGGTGGATGTTGCTGAGCTTTTGGCCGAGTTCGAGTACGAGCACAAGCTGCTTGGTCGCCATGGCAAGACCGTGGGCAAGGGGGGCGGCGGAAAGGTGAGAACCATGATACGCAAGGGCTGCCCCACCGAGGTGTACGCAGTCAAGGAGTTCCGCGGGAAAGCTCGCTCCGAGACCAAAGAGGAGTACGAGAAGAAGATCAAGTCTGAATACACTCTCTCCAAAAGCTTGAACCACCCCAACGTTGTCACCACCATACGGCTCTGCATCGACCATGGACGGTGGAACCACGTCATGGAGTACTGCGCCGAGGGCGATCTCTACGGGCTGGTCAAGGACGGCTTCTTCAAGGGCGAGGACAAAGAGAAGGATCGCCTGTGTCTCTTCAAGCAAATGGTCCGTGGCATCCACTACCTGCACTCGAACGGCATCGCTCATCGTGACATCAAGCTTGAGAACTTGTTGATCACCAGCGACAGCGCTCTCAAGATCGCCGACTTTGGCGTGTCCGAGGTCTTTTCGGGCATTCACCCAGGACTCCGGGAGGCCGGAGGCCAGTGTGGTAGGAACATGGGCGAAATCCGCCGCTGTGCTCCTGGCATCTGCGGCAGTATGCCGTACCTCGCGCCCGAGGTCTTGCAGAAGGAGGGCACGTACGACCCTCGCGGCTCGGATGTGTGGAGCTCGGCCGTGGTCATGTTGCACCTGATCTTTGGCGGAGCCATCTGGAGCAAAGCACAAGTCGGGGAGGCCTGCAACAGGAACTACCAGGATCTCGTGCGCGGATGGGAAAAGTGGAACGAAAGACACGACGATGATGCCGACGCGGCGATTACCGAGATGGACTATCCGAAGGTCAAGGCATTCGATTACGGTGTCAGACCACCTGCGCTTCGCAGGGTGCTCCTGCAAATGCTGCACCCCAACCCGGACAAGCGCAGCTCCATCACCGAAGTCGTCAACAATCGATGGGTGAAGAATATTGAATGCTGCCAGAAGGCCGACAACGAGGAACCCGATCCGGCCACGACCATGATTGATGCATCCAAGAAAGGCTGTCTCATTCGTGGCGGACAGAAGCTTTTCTGTCACAGTCACCTGCCCCCGAAGAAGCAGTTTACCTCTCACTCTCTCGGAAAGATGCCTGGCAGTGTCGGGTACTAGGGCGCGGGCAAGGGGGCTGTGGACTTGCACACCCCGTTTTCTTCTTCTCACTTTCGATCAAACTAGTTTTTCCAAAGGTTCGCGGGGAGTTCCTGCAACACTACTACTACATACACCGGCGTTTTATCTTGGGGGATCGGAGGATGTTTGCACCATACCATAGCGGTTCGTGGGGCGCGGCCCGTTTCTCCCAACTTTGGGTCTGTGAGGACATGAACTGGGAGGAGCGGTGATGGGTGGGAAGTGTGCTATGGCAGACCCACCATACCGCATCTCTTCTCTGTCCCCTCCTCTTCTTGGTTTTTGACCCTATTTACTTTTTTTTTTTTCTTACTCTGATGACGATAACGGCAGACCTCGTTCGGTCGGGCTCCCAGGGGCAGAAGGGGCGGGTGTAGATGGATGGATCGTCACGAGTGCATGTGCATGTGTGCATGTCTATGTGCATGTCTGTATGCCTTCACTTGGGCCTGGGGGCACTTGTTACCCAATGATGAGATTCCGTCGGCTGGGTTTCCTAATTTCCCTCTACTGCTTGGTACCAGAAGGACGATCATCAGAAGGTGGTGGTGAGGAAAGGGGATAGGGGAGGGAAGCAGCAGTGCCCCCGCCATGGTTTACGCTGATTGTTGTAGGTGTATTGCACATGCCTGGGTTCCCCTCTTCCTCCAAGGATGGCATTCCAAGAGGAAAGCTGCAGCCTTTTCCAGGTTGTCCGATAGACAAAAAAGGGGAGAGAATTATTATTGGTTCATGCAGTTTTGCCCTATTGTTCCCTTGATGCCAACGAAACGATATGCGAAGAGTAAGTGGTGACGGGCCGGCAAGGAGAAGAGCACCGAGAAGGTAGGCCCAAGTGGCGGTTAAGACCAGCACCCCAAGGCCACTGCAACGCTAAAAACCAACTTCTTGGGCACCATACCATGGAAAGGAAAAGGAAGCAGACCGGGCACTACATGCGCGCGTAATGCCATTCTTTTGGCTGGGGGGTGTTGATGGTGCGGGTTCATTTCCTACCGAGAATTGTTGGTACATCATCACCCTCCCTGTTCAGGCCACGGGAAGCGGACACACACGCTGACGGGGACTGCCTCGAAGGACATGTATGCAACCTGTAAGGAATCCCAAGACCGACCCGACTCCTCGGGTTTCCCGCGTCCAGCAAAGCTGTGTGCGTGTTGGGCCGTGGTCCCTGTGACATGAAAAGATGAAGGCTTCCCCTCACCTGTTGGTCACAAGGCACTCACTCTGTTTGTTCTAGGTTGAGAGTACAGAAAAGGACGCATGGAAGTCGCGTCAGTTACGTTCTATGCTGCTTGATTCCCAACTCGTTGACGTTGTTCGTGTCCAGGTCTCCGACCCGCTACTTGTGCTAGGTACCTTGAAAAGTACCCCCCGTAGGTGCTTGCTACGGTCCAAACTTGCACAGCACGAAGCACATCAGGAAGTACCGTACTTGGTCAAAGAGCACGCTGAACCGCTCAAGCCAAAATCCCGGCAAACCAGCGCAAGAGTCCAATGCCCAAACTTACCTCGCTGTCCCAGCCCTTTCTACCGTACTGTTGTCACATCGCTGCCATCGGGGAGCACAGGCCAGGCGTTCGATTTGGGGTCGAGAGAGGTTTATCATCGCTCGGTTCTTCCATGAGATCGTGCGTCGATGTAGGTGATCGCTGGGCTATCCATCCCACGCGGAACGTAACGAACCTCGGATGGGGCGTCGCTTGACAGGTGTCACAAACAAACAGCAGTGGACCCCTTTTGCTCTCAGTATCGCTCACTCTCGGTTTCGGTCCTGAATGAAAAGGTACCTGCGGCTGCTGCTCCGAGGAAACAATCCGACATGAGATGAAATGGCCCCGTCCAGACTCAACCTACCCGATCAAGAAAGAGTTAACAAACTGCTGAAAGAATATTTTTTTCTTCTCCAACTTGCAGGACGGCGAGAAGGAACATGCAGCAAATCTGCAAGACGACGACGTGAATGGTAAAACGGGTGGACCGAGAGAGAGATGGACATGAGGGGACGCAAACTCACAGTCAGTCTTCCTTACATGGGGAAATGCACATGCAGATGCATGCATGGATGTGTGCGTTTCTCGTCCCATGCGTGGGGGTCTAGCCCTTTCAAAGACTTTCTTCCATTCTCACTGTCTGCGAAGAGAAAAAGAGGAAATACCCGGCCCGTCCTGCAAGCCAAGGACTTTGGTGGCTTTGCCTACGAGAAAACCCGTGTTACCCAAGAACCTTTCGCAGAAAATAGCCTCTCGGTCCCGGGGGTTGGGAGGAAGTACCTACGGACAAATCATGCATCTTTCCAGCTTCCTTCGTTTGATCGTGGAGGATGGCCGTCCTGGTCCGCTCGCCCCAAACGAGAGGTTATCATGGCACAGAGGGGGGGCACCCGGGACACCCGGGACGCCATGAACTTCGATCGAGACCCCCTCTGCCAGTCCTCATCCCAGCGGGCCCTTCGTCATGATCAGCACAACCGGGCTTCTCTGTAGGAACCTACACACCCTTCTTTGTTGGAGAAAGTGGTATGATGGCATCCCGAAAGTCTTGGCCCTTCCATCACAATCACAACATGGATGGAAGGAAACGAAGTGGGTGGTGGAGATGATGCAAACAGGCCAAGAAAGACCAGCTGATTGATTCAAGTGGCCTGCTTCTCAATGAACCTTGCCTTCACGCCATGAACTGCCTTCACCTGGTCCAATCCCCCCCCCCCCCCCTTGGCAAAACGAGCCCGAAAACACCCGTAGCACGCTCCCCTTTTCTCGGGTTTCCCCCAATGCTGCCGTGTCAGTACAGATAGAGTATTCATCACGCACTACCTATATGGGCAGATAGCACATACACTTTGTATACGCACGGGCTAGTATGGTAGGTATGCACTCTTGCACTGCGTCGGCGAGAAGGAGAGAGAACGCAAAACTGAAGAGCAGAGCCAAATAGGTAGACCCTCTCCTTCCAAGTTCAAGTGACAACTTTACACGCCGGCCATGGAACCCCCCTTCTCACGTACGTCTGGATCAACAGAAGTGATGAAGATGAAAGATGCGGTGTTGACAGAAACGCCTGTTGTCTCTTGACCACATCGTAATGCAAACGCCATGCATCAACATGCACACCGTTTCTTACCTCCTCTGATCTCTCTCACCTAGTTCCCAACCCGTCCATCCCCTTTTTGTCCCTAGGTAGGTTAGATAGGTGGACACATGAGTCGGAACCATAGAGGACTTGGGAGCGTAATACAGTGGGATCAAGCCCAGCATTCCTATCCTAAACTAGTTTTTTCACCTGTTTTGTTTATTTTTTTAATTTTTTTATTACCCACAAACCCCCTCTCGAGCCACCCAAACATCAGCCGAGCAGACAGGCATACAAATGGGAAAGTGAGGTGGTCAACTACCAATATCAGCTCAGAAAGACCTTGCAACATCTCGGGATATCACACACGAGACAAGCCCTACAAAGATGGCTAGGTATCTATCGTTGGTATATCCACACTCGTAGACTTGAATTGCAACACAGCCTCCCTTCCTTGGTACATGAATTGGGTCGTCTCCTGAGGATTTGGAGGAAAGGCACGGCAAGGAACGAGAATGTTGACAGTTCTGACATACCAAACCAGCAGAGAAAGGGGCAGCAAAGGACTTGGCCACCATCCACTGGCCTCGACTTGTATCTCAAGCGTAACCAGACTGATCAATCTTGTGCAGATAGACAGTAGGTGCACGACACGTCAAGCTACAAGCAGATCGAAGAAGCAGTTGTCACGGGCAACACCGCCCAGTTGACGTGGAAAACAGCAAACTTCAGGTAGCCTTTGATTCTGTTCTCTTCTTCCAACAATACCGTACACCAACCAAGACAGGGGGAGGGGGTGCAGAGAAATCAGAATCTCCAGGTATATTTTTTATTTATTTCTACCGCACAAGACATGTGGTAGAGCTCTTCTGAGCTTTCCTCATAAGCTCTTTTCACGAACCCTCTCCCGACATGACTTTTCGCTTGGGTAACATCTCCTTGCGCCGGTGTTATGGCGGTGAATGGGGTGAAAGGGGGCAGAGGGATGGGGCAGTAATGGGACAGTAACAACGCAAAAACCAAGTGCTTTAGGAAGAACAACCGAACCTACCTTTTGGAGCCAACCTCATCTCCGTAACGCCTGTCTCCGCTGCCTTGAAAAGATGGTCGTGGGGCATACAAACGCCCCACGTCCACTCCCTCTAACAAAATATTCGCCTATGAATTACCAAGCGAACCACTCCATATGGAACTTCCACCATCGACAGCCTCGCCGACGGGACACGGGGCCTCGAGAGTCCCTTTCACCGCTTTCCATACAATCGATAGCCGCCTTCCGAGACACTCCCGTCAACAACTCTCCATCGTCTATCTCGTTGAAGCCTCCTACTATGAGGGACGACGCAGCGGAGGGACCCCTTCACAAGAGGCAATTGTCATCAGTTCGTGGCGTGCTTCGTGGTGATGGGCAATCACTAGCTCGATATCTAGCTTGCTCCGTTGGTGGCAGGACCGACCCCTTGGCCGAGGGCTACAGCGTGCTGTTGTGCCAAAACTGCTTGTTCGGCTTGCTGGCACACTCCGGTAATGATTGCTTGCTCGTCAGTCGACAGATGCGTCGTCAGGGA
This sequence comes from Podospora australis, assembly GCA_033296905.1. NCBI lineage: Eukaryota > Fungi > Ascomycota > Sordariomycetes > Sordariales > Podosporaceae > Podospora > Podospora australis. The sequence goes on from MU864381.1 coordinate 8,211, forward strand.
AGCATAGAATTGGGGCTGCTCTTGTTGCAATTCTAAACAGCGATTAGATTCGACTCACAGACAACAGACAGGGGGGCGCATGACTTACTGAGTAGCGATATTCTAAAGGCATTGTATGGGTCAATCTTGTCCAGAGGAGACTCCAACAGGACGCTGTCTTCTCCAAGCTCTTCTTCGGACTGCTCGGCCTCGGCAGAAGAGAATTTCTGGGCCTGTTGATGATGGATGTTAGCACTCTTTCGAATCTGCACCGGTTACGTCTCGTCCAGTTATACAAGACGTGACACGAAAACATGCCGGATGCGACGTACCTCTTCGTTCAAGAAGTCGAGATAGGCTGTGCTTTCATCTTTCCCTTCACCCTCATCACCCTCCACGCCTTCTCCCTCTTCCCACTGCGCACCATCCTCATCCCACTCCTCTTCTTCGTCATCGTAGCCATAATTCGCGCTGTCAAATGTGAAGTCGTCTTTGAGGGCTTCCTCACGGTTCTTCATGGCAGCCGGAAGCGTGTTGAAGAGGACCGTGATGCCTTGGAGAAGTCTGGGCCAGCCTACGGCAACGCTCGCCGGCACCTGCTCGGCCGGGATGCCGAGAAGGGAAATGATGGCCATGATGCACAGCTTCTTGTCGTGCACTCGGGAGAACGACTGCATGCTTCCAAACCACAGGCTGAAGAACTTGTTGGTCCAACCCTGGCTCTCGAGAATGTGCAGCGAGAGGATGGGGTTGTAGTAAATGGCATTGATGACCATCTCCATAAGGTGAATCTTGTAGGACTTGATCGTAACCTCAGCCCCGTTCAGAACACCCATGGCGATGTTGATAAAGCCGTGGACGCAGTTGTCGATGTGACCGCGGAGACTGAGCATCATGGCTTCGGCGAGCTTGCAAGCGCAGATCCGGTCAACACCGCCCCCAACCTTATTGTCGACGAACATATCGGAGACCATAGAGAACAGTGCCTGCACGTACTCGGGTTTCTGGACAAGTTGCGGCGCACCGAACTGCACGAAGTTGTCGAGTGCGGGTAACATATCCTCGAGATACAGCTCAGCGCCCGACTTGAAAGTAGCATGGACGAGCTCGAAAGCCTGCCACATGATGGGAGAAATCTGCTTGGCCGCAAAGGTGCAGCTATCAATGATCTCGAAGACTTCGTTATAAAGATCTGGTGAAAAGGGTGTCAGTCTCTGCGGGTGAGGAGCAAGGGGTCAAGGGGTGGGGGGGGGGGGGGGGGCGGCGTGTACCGTAAAGCTTGTTCCGGAGCGTGATTTCGATGACGGGCATCAAAACACTCTCAATGTGGAGTAGAACATCAGGCGAGCTCTCCAGTGTGAGAATTAGGGTTCCAATAGTCTGCAGGACACCCAGTGCCGTGATGCTCTTGTCGTCCAAGAAGTCACCATAGTCGCGATCCAACTCATCGCGGTGTAGGCTGTTCTCGAGAAGCTCACGTACGATACGCAGGTACGTATCCCGCAGCTGCTCGCTGAGTGCAACAGCGAACGGCGTAAGCTCGGCCGCAAACACTTCAACGAAATCCTCCATAACGTTGGCCAGGGCATCGATATCAGCCTCGTTGGCAAGCTTGAGGAGTTGCTGCATGATGGTAGGAATGGCGGACTGCATGCTGGTTCGGATAACCTCATGTCTGATCAAAGGCTGCAGAGCCAGAGCCGCAGTGACACGGACGGGAAGCTTTTCGTCCGCCATGCAGTCCAGAATGTGACGGTAAATGGTGAGGAGGTTGTTTTGGTCCTTGAAATTCAACTGCTCAAACTTCTCGACCGTGTCGCAGGCACGCGCGCGGAGAAACCCTTGCGGGCTGTTGAAATCAGGGAATACGTAGCGGACAATAAAGTATTCCACCTGATCGGCAATAGGCGACTTCTTTCCCAAAATCACAGGCGCGAGTGTTCCTATCATGCGCAAGGCGCCCTCCTTTGCGATGTGGTTCTTGTTGGCGTCGTCTGATGTCTCATAGTGGGTAACAACCTCATTAATAAACTTGAGGATCTCAAAGGTCTGCTTCCTCCGCGCCTTGGTCAGGGTGACGAGGAAGTTGGTCGCCGAGACGTCAGGAGCGGAAACCTCTTCGTAGAAGTTGAGTTTTCGGTGGAGGTACTCTTCGGGCTCGTCTTCGAATTTCTCCAGATCGTCCTCGGTAAGGCAGAGAACTGGGAAGATGAAGTGTGTGACGAGGTTGGTCAAATGAGGCTTCAAATGTGCCCACATTTCCTTGGGTCGAATGCACTCATCCAAAAAGACAATGGTGTATGAAAGGCATGGCCGGCTGAGCCAGATCGTCTTGGCCACCCATTTCTCGATCTCGGCAAGGTAGTGCTTCAGGATCTCAGGCGCAACCTGTGCTGAAAACTCCTTGGCGTAGAGTTTTTGGGAATCCGTTGTCTTGTCCATGATCGCGTCAAGGTTGCCGTGCCTGTTTCGTGTGCATGTCAGCGCCGTGCATTCCCCCGAGTGCATCTCGTTCTCAGCGGTGTGTGTTACCTGATGTAAAGCCGGTTCAGGTTGAAATACGCCCACTTCTTTGCCTTCCACCAGTGGTGGCGCTCGCGCTCGAGGGGCTCTTCCTGCAGAGCGCTGGCAGGTATGGCTTTCGAAACGGTCTGGAGGAAAATGGTGCACCAGCCAAGGTTGACGGCGCTCTGGCGGAGGAAGTCAGAAAGCTCGAGCTGCATTTCATTGTTAGCTCATCGTGGCCTTGCGTTCTCGAACAAGCTTGACCCTACCCAGGTGGCATGCTTGTAAGCCTTGAGGGCGATATGCAACATGGCGCCAGCCTCGTCACTTTCTTGGTTGACCAGCTCGTTGCAGATGGCCAACAATCTGGGAAAGCTGGCCTCCACGATTCTATCGAAAGGAGCCCTGCTGTCGCTGTCGCTGGCCTTGAAGCGATAGGCCCTGCAGATGGAGAGCAGGCATTGAAGACCAGCCAGGACCGAGGGGGCTTCGTTGGTGTTGAGCAGCTGAAGGGTATAATCCATAAAGTTGGGCCATTTCTCGGGAAAATCACAGTGCAGAATCCGCTGCAGAATCGGTATGAGCTGATGCCTCACGATGCTCTGAGACCCTGCGAGCACAGGCAACAGGCGCTCCCGGAAACGAGCTTTCGCATCTTCGGGTATTTCCACATCGTTGGGATGGTGTTCTAACCGCTGCCATGCGCGGTTCACGCGGTTCTTGAGGTAAATCACAGCTGAAAAGAAGAGTGTAAGTATTTTCGTCTTTGCGAGCTTGTCTTGGACGGCAAGGTCGAGGAAGAGTGGTGTAGCATACTGGGAAGCTGAAGATTTACATTCTGCTCGGACTGAACGAGGTCAAGAAGGACGTCGGTGAAATTGGGGTGATCTTCGGCCTGTAGGACGAATCGACAAGAACACAAGTCAGCAAACGAGGCCACAATGGCAAGGCCACAAGGAGGAAAGGGATCCACAGAATCGGCATCGAGTTCAGGTCACAAGGGGGCTTGCTTCGAGATGGTGACGATTGTTGATGGATCGTGGACGGCCCCATGTGGCTGTGACCGTGTCGCCAACGGTCGGGTTGACATCGAACTTCTGCCCACATGTGTGTGTGTGCGTGTGTGTGTGTGTGTGTGTGTGTGTGTGTGTGTGTGTGTGTGTATGATTGTGTGTGTGCAGTGTTGCCCGTCACGTCTCTTCCCCCAGGGTTCCAAGAGACAGTATGGACATACCTTCTTCAGCTCGATCTCGGCCCGTCTGCGCACATCGGCATCGGCATCAAGCGTTGCAACGATACAACTTCTTATCGCAGCGGCGTCCATCGTGGGCAACCTGTCAGACCGAATATCGCATCAAGAACCCTTCCAAAGGACGAACGGTTTGGGGGATGTGGCGGGCAGAATGGAAAAGGCCGGCAGCCGAAATGGTTGTGGTAGTCAAGGGCCAAGCTAAAAAAAATTTGGGCCAAAATCTGGGTTGCAACAATCCGGCAGGGGCCCCGAAATGGCGGGGCTGCGACGAAAGTTAAGAGGGGGGGGGGGGGGAGGGTTCAGGTTGACGCTGTGTAGCCTCAGGTGCGCCCGCTGTGCCCGCTGTGCCCGCTGTGCCCGCTGTCAGGAGCAGCTGGCCGCCCTGATCCGCTGCGGCAGCAGCAGCAAGAGGGGTTCTGGTTGATGAACAAGGGATACCTTCATCGACGATCGAGGTCGTGGCAGGCTGTGGCACGGTATTGATCAATGCGAAATGCAAGATTGATGCAACTGCAGATGAAAGCTGTCGTCGTCTCTTCGCAACCGATAATCAAACGGGCAACGGAAACCTAACGATGTCCTACGAACTGGAAGTGTTTGTGTGTACCGCTGAATTTTTGATGCCGGGAAACAAATACACGCCAACGAAGAGACGGCTAGCTACCCACCTCAGCAACCGTCGACACCTCCATCTTCCCGTCGTTAGCGCCGCTGGCGAGGGATGCAGCCTGATACTCCCGTCGTCGCCCTCGGGGACTTCGATTCACGGAGTAAGATCATGTCCCTTCCACCGGCTTCCGCACCACTCCTCTACGAGATACTCTTCCTTCGGCTTAGAATCCTGAGCTTCCTTCCTGCCTGGGTTCTGTCATAACCTCGAAGAAAGACAGGCAGGTCGGTTCTGTATTCTGGACGACGCCGCTTCTCCATCCCAGATATGCCTTCGGTCGTTCACGCATGCCCGATCCCAGATACATACATGTCCTTACGCTTTGCCTGCTGTGACACCCACTTGCCTGGCCTTGCAGTGCGGATGCGTATGCACCCTCGGACTGAGCCACATGGATGCTTCTGGCCAGACACGCTCTGGCGGGATGGGCACACCGAAGGGTTTCGAGCAATCACTCAACCCCCAGGCGTGCAAGTCGGAGGACCGAACATGGTCGACATGACAGGAAAACCCGGCCCACCTAGACATTCGCAATTCTATATGCAATAGCTCCTCGAACAATCACACGTCTCTCACGCATTGCACATCCCCTCAAGATCCGATAGGCAGGTAGGCCCGCCCGCGATCCGCGTCCGACTCGGCCTGTCTGGTTCCAGTCGAGATGTTGCCGTTGGGCCTGGTTCCAGTCATCAACCCTCCCATCAAGCCTCCCGCCGACTCGCCAAGAAATCATATGGATGGGGGAAAGGTTCCTTGCCCAGCCTCCCTGCCACAAAGGCGGTGAAGCCAATCTCAAACCCCTCCCTTCATGATCCTTATCCTCCCCTTCCCCGCCATTCATCATCGGGCAAAAAACCAACACCAGAAAAGCAAGTGGAGCACGCCAGGGCTCGGGGGGTTTTTTTTTGGTTTGTTTGTTTGCGTCAAACGCACATTTTTTATTCTCTTATCCCTCCTTTCGTCGTAGACAAACCCACCAGGGAATAGCAGCCAGTAACGTGGATGGCGAAAAAGAACTATCCAAGAACCAGCCGTGTCCGACATGACGGAACAGACCCCGTCTCAAGATATCCTCAAAATAACAAGGGTGTCAAACGAATGCTAAGAGAAAAGCTCTGGATAACAAACAAGACGCGAACCCTGGCGGGGAGTGCCCAGGAAAGAAAAGCAAACAACCCCCCCTCAGCGCTCCAATCCATCCCAACTCATGATTCTTCCCGGCCGACTTCCCACACACCCACACCCACCAGGGCCAGTGGAACCCCCCCAGCCCATCAAACTCAAGGAAACCCCCCAGTCGTCCTAGCCAATCAAGGACTACCAAACGATCTCCATGGACTCGGTCAATATTGACGCCCAATCGTCTATCAAAATCATCACGAGAACAAAACCACAGATAACCACCATCATACCCCTCTCTCACACCTCAAATCGAAAAGGGTTGTAAGACATTCCCCGTTTACCAGAAAACAGGGAGGTTTGGGTACCTGAATCCACTTCGCCGGAAGCCTAGCTTCACGGCCGTGACAAACGAGAAGGAATCTCTCGCCCATGATCCCATAATGATAACGGAAATTCCACAAAGCGGCTGGTTCTTCTTGAGCTGGTTCCACCACCATTGCTTCTTTTTCAGCCCAACCGCCGAGATGTCTCCAGCTTCCCACTCGGGCCCAAGACAGGACAATCACGCAAGAATCACGGATACGATGACGCTAAGGAACATATCCAACCCCATCCAAAATAAAATAGTCTCCCTACCTAGGCAGCTATGATGATGGTCAATGGCGAACACACATCGTTGGGATGAAGATCCTTTTTCTCGCATCAGCATTCTTTGGCTCAGCTCAAGGGTGTAAAAGGGAGAGATGCCACTTTTTTTTCTTCTTTTTCTTCTTTTTTTTTTTTTTTTTTCTTTTTTTTCATTCTTTTTTTCTTTTTAATACACCGTGCCAGTTTCGCGGAAGCCTAGTTGCGAGCTTTGGTCTTTGTGAGCCTTCCTCCTCCTCCTCCTCCTCCTCCTCGTTGCCTGGTTGCCTGGTTTGTTCTCGCGAGACCCATCGCGTTATAGAAAGCCATCTAGTGGCTAGATAGGGAGGAACCCGAAATTCTCGGGTCGGGGTTCCAACTTGGATACCTATCCAAGAGCAAGCAGGGCTCCTCCCAAATCCTCATGAACGCAACTGAGCGGAAAGCCTTGGACAGTATTCATGGAAACCAGTGTTCCAGGAGGCGGCAGCCTCCGGGAAAGGGGAGCAAGGATCCTTACCACCGAGACAACTATCATGGGGATGGAGCCTTGCCGGAGTGAATAAGTAGTACCTACCTACCTAACATACCTTACGTAGCCACTATCCACGGCCGCCTATGGGGGGCAGGTGGTTACTAAGAGTTTGATGCCGTTGGATAGAGACGACATGCATTTCTAACTAGGTACCAGGTCGGCAGCGAGCAGTACATACAAAGGTTGACGTCAACCAAGGAGTGGCAGCTAGGTAGGTAGGTACGTACGTACGTAGTGAAAAGATGGTCACACGGGACCACAAAGGGACAGACAGTTTTTTCCTATCATTGTTGAGCACATGGCAATATGATCGTCTCAAGCCAGAGAAGATGGGATGATTTGATTCTCCACGAACCTAATGATAAACCCTTTTTTGCAGAAATAGCAATCGACAAAGCCAGGGGTATGTATGTATGCATGAAGCGTGTATGCAACAATTTGACCGCAAGAAATCCATGCCTTGAAAAAGAGTACCCGAAAGAAAAAGATGCCCTGATAGGAAAGCTCCAAGGTAAATCAGAGAGACAAGCTAGACACCGAAAGAAGCAATTTCAAAAAGCAAAAAGCCGCCCATAGGTTGTACCCAATCACTCTCTCCCCCTCTTGGTCGAGTGAACTTTCTTTTAAAACCGCTATTACGTCACAAGGTTGTGAAAAAGTCCCATAGCTTTGATGTAGACGAAATCGTGACAGAAGGGGGGGGGGGGGGAAGAACCCGACTGCTCATCGGAAACCCCAACACTCATGCTCACCTCATCAATCGCTTTTGAAACAGTCTACTACCGAGTCTGCGTGGCCCCAAGCCTCGTAAAATGCATGTGTCCCAAGATTGATGATACAGGCAAGCAACAACATGGAGAAAGACTCTCACTATCTGAGATAAGAAATAATTTCGGCGCTGTTTCTACATGTTAGCCAATGATATCCCTGTAGCGAGCTCGGGGCCTTCCTGTGGGCGAGATGAGGAGTTCAAGGGATGGAAGCAAAATAAATAAACTGACAAGGACAACACACAAGGATGGCGGTGCATACCCTTGGGGAATCCGGGGAATCCGTAATGAGAGGGTGCGAACCCGGCTCCTCAACCATGGTCTGGATTGAAAGAAGGCGAAGTATTCCGTTCAATGAATGTTGTCAGTTGAGTATGTGGAGAATGGCGATCATTCTGTAGGCCATCCTCAAAAGTTCCTAGGGCGAACGAAACGAGAGCAAGCTAGAGCATCCTGATGTAGCCGCGGGAAGAATTCCTACAAGAAGTGCTGGAAGTCGAAAGTCCTGGAGAAAAAAAAAGAGGCAGTGCTACCCATGCAAGCTGCGAGGATAGGGGCTTGGAACATCGCGGCATGTAAAAGGGTGGCCGGAGACGACGAATTATCCAAGAATGACCAGGAAGTGTTGTAACTGGCAAAAAGAAGACAATCCAGGCCGAGTGAGGCGAACGCGAGAACCTGACCTTACCATGTTGCTTCAACACTCATGCCACGGATGTGATTTCGAGTGTAGCTATAGCCGGAAAGCAAAGAACATGGTTCAAGAACGGGCTGATCAACTCAAGCACACCTCACCTACTCTCTCGGATGAGAGACTAGAGCAAGAGTCCGCGGTCAGACTCTTCAGATGCATGAAAGAGCTCGAAAGCGAGGCTTCCTCGAAGAGAGTAATCCACGGTGATCCGATGTAGGGAGACCAGGGTCCAGAGTTCAGGGTCCAGAGTCCAGAGTCCAGAGTCCAGAGTCCAGAGTCCAGAGTCCAGAGTCCAGAGTCCAGAGTCCAGAGGAAAAAAAGCATGCCGTGAAGAATCCAGAATCCCAGGGTTAAAAAAACTTGCTATTGGAAGAAAGCTGAGTCCAGTATTGACGGTCCTCAAGAGAGAAAGTCCTGTGGCATGTTAGCTCCATCGCAGTGGACCGACGCGTATTGTCGAGGTTGGTGGGGGGGAAAAAAATATTTTGGGTGTAGCGTATTCAACTCCGAAGGGGGTTCATCAGGTATATACACAATCCAACCATTCACTCACCTTGCTGTCCAGCCGAGGCCGTGTCTCCTCTGGTTACTCCAGAGGTTGTGCGCGGTTCGATGACCGGCATGTCAGCAAGACCGACTCACTTCCAAGCATGCAAAGGGTTCATCGCCAGATGCAAACACGGCAAAGAAAGAAGCCGTCATGTCAGTCGATCCGGACAGCAAGAGAGGAAGCATCCACAGTCGAGAACATGCCTATTAGCTTCGACGCAGTGTCTTTGCGGTCCCTTGATAGTTGAAATTCCGTGTCCCTGATCCATGGGTATCATTCAGTTCCTGTAACGCGCGGGGGGGGGGGGGGGCGGGGGGCGGGGCGGGGGGGGGGGGGGGGGGGGGGGGGGGCGTGCA
>MU864381.1:17277-28991 GCA_033296905.1 Podospora australis
CATAACATGGCAATTTTGTTTTACGGATTGTAGTTGGGGTCCCTTGTACGTTTAAATTCCTTTTCCCTGTTCCCTGGGTAACATTCTTTTTCTGTAACCCCCCCCCCCCCCCCCCCCCCTAACCCCCCCCCTTTCCTTGTGCACATAGCACAAAATAGAAATCATGAAAGGAGATGATGACAGCGGCTGCCACCTGCTGCATCATGTTGAAAAAGTTGTCCAAATAGGTGTCGCATCCAGAAGCGCCGGCTGGCGGAGAGTATCCATGGCGATGAGGAGTTTGTATGGTTGAATCCAAGGACCATCGATCAAGGCTTGAACGATGGGAACTCGAAAGTGTCGATCGAAAGGTCATAATCCAAATTGTTTACGAGGTGCAACTTGCAGCTCAGAAGGTTTTGTGTGAAAACCTTGGGCAGGCCAGTCCAGGGGGTCTATCCGGGGGGTCGATGTCAAGAACAAGCCGCCAAGCGGCCAAATCTGGGGAGAAAGAAAGAAAAAGAAAGAGACATATTGAAAAAAAAAAAAAAAAAAAAAAAAAAAAAAAGCAAACAAACAGTAAGCAGTTCCAGCCCACCAGGATGAGCAGGTATTACGATAGTAGCGTTTGGCGAGTCGATTCAAAGCCCGGAAATTCCGGACCGATCGCGGAGCGGTCGGTTGGTCAAAACCAACGGGGACCCTGCCGATGGCCAAGATGATTAGCGATGCCGATGTCTGTTGTTCCGATCTCCGTGTCTTTCGTCACGGTCACGGTCGCGGTTTCGGTGATCTCGTTCGCGTTCTCGGGGTTCTGAATCACGATCACGTCGGCCGCTCGACGGACCAGCAATTGCCGGGGCGGGAGTGGAACCAGAGGCGCTCGTGGTGGTTGGAAGGCCGGAGCTTGCATGGTCTTCAAAGGGGGGTTCCGGGGCTCCGAAGCCTTGCCGTTGCGTCGTACCTGCAGGGGAACCTAAATCATCAGACGACGCCTCGGTGAAAGTTGTGGTGGCTGTTGTAGCATACGCACCGCGGCCATAAAGAGGGTCGGATGGGAAGGCCTGGGTGGCCGGATTCCCCGGGGCAGGCGGGTAGCCATATGGATCTGCTTCTGAACCATACACGGGCGCACCAGCAACGGGCGCACTGAACACTCTCGATGTCGGAGGTGCCGAGGCCGAGGTGAGTGGCATCGACGGCATGGGTGGCATGGGCTGCTGCATCCTTTGTTGCGCACCGGGTCCAGCTGCATACCCTGACGGTGTCGCTATCGGAAAGTTACCTCCGTGGACGAAGGGGGGGGCATCCTGGCCAAATGCTCCTGCAATGGGCGGGGGAGGGGCCATTCCGGAGTATCTGTTGTCACCGCCTTGGGGTCCTGGAGAATACTGCGTGGGAGGGGGACCCGGGGCATATCCGTATTGGGCCTGGTACTGAGAAGGGCCGGGATGGACCTGCGGGGGGTACGGGGCTTGGGCGTACGGTTGAGGAGGAACGCCCGCGTAGGAAGGGCCGCCGTATCCAGGGTTCTTGGGTGGAGGAGCCGCCGCGGGGGGATAGTCGATGTCCATGGCTTGGCCGTGACCATAGGAAGCGGCCTCAAAATCCTGTTCTCGTTGACGGTTTTTCCACGTGCTGTAGTCAGGTTGCCCGCGAGTCTGTTGCTCCCGAGAGCCTACGGGCGAGTTAGAGCTTCTCACATAAACGCCATTCGAGTGGCCGGAGTGCATTGTACCTCCAGCGCCGCCGCCGCCGCCTGAAGACCTGGCGGCTGCGCGTCGCTCTTGCTCCCACCGCGCAGAATCAGCCTTGAGATCCTGGATCATAGCCTACAACGAGTTGATAGTTAGCCCCGGTGAGCAACGGCGCAGGTGTTGTGGGGGGGAAGACGTACCGAAGTCAGGTTTCGGTATGCTGTGATGAAGTAGCCTTGTGTGACACGGCCATCGGGGGACTGGAAAAAGAGAAAGCCTCGTCAGCGAAACAGTTCCCAACAAAGCGAAACTCACGAGTCGTACGGCACCAAAGCCAACCGATCAACATACTTCATAGGTGCCAGGTCGAACCAGCGCATCGTTCCCTAAATATCGGCAAATGTCTGATGTGATGACTTCACGATCGATACCATCACGAGGCACAAAGTATTCGTTCTGGCGTTGAGCTGCTGGAGGACCTGACGGTCCCGGGCCGCCAGGCCTGTTGCTGCTGCCTCTCCCGGCCATGGCTACGACGCGTGGAGACTTGGGCTGTCGATCAACAGCGACGATGCGCACAAGACCAAAAAAACTCTTGAACTGGGTGCGATGGAACGTTATTCGAATGGAGACGAAGAGTGCTCGCGATTGCAGAGTATATCAGCAACGAGGGGAAATGGAGTGAGGTCGCGTCGCGAAAAGAATAGAAAATCGGAAAAGAGAATCAGAGCAAGGAGGCCGGAGGGGAGAGGGAGGACAGCCGTAGAAGAAATGGACAGTTCAACGACGGGGGGGGGGGGGGGGGTCGAAGGCACCCGGCGCTTGGGGTTGGGTTGCCAATGTGGGTCTTGCAACCTTGGGAACCGCAGACGTTGACTGGCGGCCTGCCACTGGCAGTGGGCAGTGTGGGCTTCCACTCTTCTAGCGAGTCCCGCGTCCTCTCCTCTCCTGACCTCCGTCCACTCCGTTGGGCAGTCAAACAAGGCGAAACGGCAACATCCAGTTGGCTGGAACCGACGGTGCGTTTCCTTTGGCAGGAAGCGGATGCAGACAACGGAGAATGCGACTGGGCAGCTGGACCCAAAGGGAAAAGGGAGCACAAGTGAGCCAACGAATCCAGGGAGACAGACAAGGGGCAGAGTGACGGGACTGGGTGGTTGGTACGCTTGGTGCGGTGGCAACCACGCAGCCAAACAACCAAAAGACGAGGCGGGGCACCCCCAAGAAGTACCTGCAGAGTTGTGGGGAGGAGGGAAAAAGGAGAGACGAAAGGGTTCCAATGATGCTTATGCTTCCTGCTGGAATGACGGACCTGATGTTGGATTTGTGTGCCGTTTGCAAAGTCAATGATGATGACGACGGTTGATGCTGCGCTGCAACAACAAGAAAAGTTGGATGTTCGAAAAAGAAAAAAAGAAAAAAACGGTCGCGGTCCTGAACGCAAGGATGGTAGTTACGCATGTCAGATGAGGCTTTTGACAAGGCCAATCGCACGAGCAGTCGAATGCGATGTGCGCTTGCTGCTCTTTGCGCAATCGGTTCGGTCAGGCAGAGATTTCCTGGCCGCGCGCGGGTGGGCAGCGAGGTGTCTTGCGCCGTCTGAAAGCGTGGGAGTCTATGGTTGGCTCCCATGCCCCCCAGAACTCCATCACAACCCCAGACCGCCATGAACGTGTGTGACACAAGTGGACAGACAGAATCCAAGTGCCTACAACGGTTTATTTTTCTGACGGCGAGGAACATGGTGGTGTCGTCGCTGAGCAGCTCTCTCCATCGTCTCGTTTCGGTGTGTGCCTTGCCGGCCGTTGGCAAGAATGTGCTCAGAACGAATCACTTCCGAAAGCGGGGTGGCGTGCTCCAATCCGCCGCTGACCCGAACTGCATTCGCATGGAATACTTTCTGCTGAAGCAATACGTCCTGCAGCGCCACCCACTCACACACCCAGTGATCCGTTTTCGATATTTGTGTGAGTAACGTCCAAAGTGGACGACAGGCCGGACGTCGCTTGGGGCCTTGAGCCTTTCCTTGGTGCGCCGTCAGATACTCCCCGTCAGACACTCCCCGTCAGATACTCCCCGTCAGACACTCCCCGTCAGATACTCCCCGTCAGATACTCCCCGTCAGATGGCCAAAGTTGTCGCGTGACGTTGCCTGAGGAATGAAGAATCGAGAAAACGAAAAAACAAAAAAACAAACACTGATGGCTATGGGAGAGAGCTGAGCCAATCGATAAAAGGCAATCCCCAATCTGTTAGGGATGATGAGCGTTGTGCGTCTGGAATGCAACTGCTGGGTCAGGAACAAGTTGTCTGAAAAGAGAACCGAAGGGCCGATTGTTTTCTCTCCGTCGGGCTGGCTGCCGTGTCAGATTGGACAACTTTCCGGCCGTTTCGGTGAGCGTTTCGGCGTTGGCGATGGCGAAAAGGGATGCCCTGACAAGAAAACAGCCTTCCAATCACCATTTCCGGATAAAAAAGTAGCAAGCCCGCCTCCCCCGACTCCCGACTCGTAAAGAGAGCATGTATGAGCGAATAAATTCATGGGGAACACCGTTTTCACAGCGAGTGCTTCTTTTTTCGACATTGACGATCCATGCAACAACAGGTGAAATATCCCAATCCCCTCCCAGAGACACACATCTGGGTTGTTTGGCTCGGACGGGATGCTATCTTGATGGATGATCGCGACATGCGATTTTTAGCCGGTGGGCGATGGCGTCTCCTCCGACAGTTCGTGACGTTGCGAATTACAACCTAACCGTGCGACCTGTCATGCCAAACGCGAGCTGGAGAGGGATTGCGCCAGGAGGAACGAATAGAATCCGTGTAAGGGAGTGCACCACGGGCATGTATCCCGTAGGACCATGTAGGTACGCTGCAGACTCACCACCTATGAGGTTGGGAGAGCCATCGGGTATCAATGCATTGGGCAGAGCCCAAACCCCAACTTCGCATGAAAATGGGGGGGGGGGGGGGCGGTGGTTTTGGCGAAACTCGGCCAATCAATTCCATTCGTTGCTCCGCACGGAACTACGAATGTAGAGGGAACCGTTTCCTTCGTCATGAAGCATTCCTGGAAATTTGGCAAGGGTCGTTGACCAAATGGATGCATTGGAGGCCAGGGACCAACTTCTCATCTGTGACAGTACCGGGCAACATCCAGCTGGGATCCCCATCGTCTGTTTGCGTCGCATCGTTATCAGGTCGGCTGCATCTCACAGGAGGTAAGCGTACTACGTGATTGACAACGTGTCGAGGCTACGCCGAAAAAAAGAAGAAAAAAAAGAAGAAAAAAAAAGAAAGAAAAAAAAAAAAAAAGAGAACCAGCGGTCAAGAAGAACCATCCCACGGCTCACGGAAGCAGACGGACGGATCCCCGATCGTCTTCCATCTTGATCTCTTCCGCGACATGCCGTGCCGGGTATCGTGAGTTCGAGCAACTCGGGCGATGGGTCTGAAGTGCCAGAGCACGGCACTTCACGTCTTGTTTTCGGTTGCAGCCCCGATGACAGACATGTTGCCCGGGATATATGACGGGCAGGAGCCCATCCGACAACGGAACGCATATCTCCCCGAGCCCGGATTCTGGATTGCTGCTGGATACCCAAAGAAGCATGACCAGTGCCCTTGCATATATATATATTCGCTCCGAACGCATGTTTGCCTCCGTGGTGCATCATCTGCTCAACCAAAGTTCAGCTTGCTCTGTCCACGCTCCGTCTTCCGTGGTCTTCCTGCTCGCTTTGACCCTGTAGCTGTTGTTGTTGTTGTTGTTGTTGTTGTTGTTGTTGTTGTTGTCGTCGTCGCTGCTGCAGTGGCAGACGGGGCGTGGGCAAATGAGTGACCGACACGTTCTTCCTCTTGTAGGTCTTTGGCAAAATGCCAGTCTTGATGACTTTGGAGTGCTTCCGGGGTCCCCAAGTTGGCGTCGCATCGAGTGCAAATACAGTTTGTGATTGGCGTCTCTCGAGCTTGCGGCAGGTCATCCGGTGATGCCGAGCCTGATACCACATCTTTCCCTCCCGGGCCGCCCAACGTTTGTACGCTGACAGGTTCGTCAACATAACGTTCCAACCTGGGACGCGTATTCGCGTCGGCGGTGTCGTTCTCTTTTCTGGCGAAGAAGCGCTGGATTCCGCCATGATCAAGGCGTCGTCGTTTTGCTGTCGGATGCGTACCTTTGCTTCCCTCTCCCGAACGAGTACGAACCTCGGTCTTGCGTGCTTGTGCCGCTTCGCCTCTCACCAGAAAAGCGTCGATTCCCATGTTACCTGAAACGCCCTCCTCGAACCCCCCAACACGCAAGCTGAGGTGGGAGCAAGGCCAGGAATTGGGCTCCAGCGCAATCTGGTGCAGCAGACTCTTGGCAAGATCGAACAGCGCGTTCTCGTCCAGCATCCGACCGGGGATCGGGGCTGAACGAGAACGCATGGTTTGGTCGTTGCTGCGGTGATGGAGATGGATCGTTTTTGGACGTCTCTTGTGTGCTAACACACCCTCCTCGACAAGCCGAGAGAAGAGATCGGCGGCAAAGATCCTCAACCACTTGATGCCCTGCTCCGGCGACGTGATGCTGGGACGGAAGGACTTTGCCGACAGCATCGACTTGATTTGCGTTCTCGGGGTCACCTCGCTCGTATCGATGCCTCTCAGGGTGTTGTACATCCAAACACCGTTTTCGTCGCCCAGCTTTGCCTTCAGCTGTTCCACAGGGACCGCGAGGAGATCGGAAACGGCGTCCGTGTGGAAAGCTCGGGTGACCTGCTCCCCCAGCTTGCCACCAAGATTCCGAAACGTTGTGAACTTGCATCCCGATACAAAATGACCTGTGGCTCGGTTGCGGATGACCGTCTGCTGATTGGGCTTCTTGTATGCCGACCCCAGCTTGCTCAGCAGCTTGTTTTTGGATATGCCGGCGGAGCATGTGTACTGGAGCTTGTCCTTGATTGCTGCCCGAAGATTTCGGACGATTTCAGAGGCTACCCAAAGCGCCACGTCATCCCAATCAGGGTCGTCGTGTTCTCCGTCGTCGTCTCCCAACTCGACCAAAGCGTCGGCTTGCCAGTCGAGCGCGGAAACGGAGGGCATCGGCATCTGTTCGGACGGGTCATCATACGGGGGAGGCTTGGCCAACTCGGGAAAGCGTTCGAGAAGGATGGCGTGAACGTGCGCAGAGAGATCGAGGAACACCTCATCGATACTGGCCTTCTCCACTTTCCGAAGGTCCGGTGGGAGATGCTCCTGGATGGTAGCCATGATCCGTCTGGACTCGAGCCGGTAAGGATCCAAGGAGACCTTGTCGGTCGCGATGTGCTCGGCAGCATCCGGCCGGTACGCCCACGTTTCGTCGCCTTCCCTCCACGTCGCGACGTGCTGGGCAGTGAGATGGGGACATAGCTTTTTCGCTTCCGCCAGCGTGCAATGCCGGCCAATCTGAAAGGCGCGCGCAGGATAGTTGACAGCGATGAGTCCTTGCCTTTTCCCGAGGGTTAGTGAACTTGGAGGGTACGGAAAGCTCATCTCATCCCCAGAAATACACACCACTGCTGTACCGCGAGAGGTTGGTCGTCCGGGATTCCAAGACGCACCATCTCCACCTGGGCGTAGAAGCAATCCAGATCCATATGGGCGATCGCTCTGAGCGGACAAGTG
Organism: Podospora australis; assembly: GCA_033296905.1. Classification (NCBI taxonomy): domain Eukaryota; kingdom Fungi; phylum Ascomycota; class Sordariomycetes; order Sordariales; family Podosporaceae; genus Podospora; species Podospora australis. Next base: position 24,606 of record MU864381.1, read on the forward strand.
GTCGCGTAGGACGCCATCTGGCTGAGATGGCGGTAGGTAAACTGCGAGCGCTTCCCGCCCGGAGCGCCAGCGGGGGAGGAATCCCGGTTCCGGAACAGCGATGGCGGGGGTGATGACATTGTGGACGGCACCGGAGGAAACAGGACTCGGACAGGAGGTTCATTTTCTGCAGAACATGCAGATGCAGGTTTTGCGATGGGAGGAGATTTGGGCTCCTCGGAAAGGAACTACAGCCAAGGCAGGGAGGTAGTCGAAGCTGCCGCCCAGGCGGTATTGAATGCGATCGCGAAGCGCGTCTTTGCGTAACGAACAGCTTGACGGTGGAATGGAAGCGCAACTGCCCCTCTACCAGAGGTTGCATGGGCCCTCGCAGGTGTGGGAGCTAGCGCCGATCTCTCCCGCTGGGTCTCCCTGTAAGACGGGGCGCCACGAGAATCTGGAAGCAATAGTTTATCGCCCGCCGTATGCGCCGTTGATGTCGCCATCACAACCAACGCCGCGAGCTGGGCCCTGGCAAACAACGACATGCACAACAGCGAACAGGTCCCTACGATGAAGAACTCGGCTCCCCCAATGTATCATAGGCACTTGTTGAAATAGGGATATTCCCACTGATCTCCTGCTTCCCGATACCAGCGATCAGCTACCGGGTCGAACCCGCCCTCCTCTCTATCCCTGTGCCAGCTGTGTAGGTGAGCATACATCAACTGTTGCCGCTCGATCACAATCATTCATCTCGCACGATTCTGATGTGTCATGAAAAAATAAAAAAAAAAAAAAAAAAAAAATAAAAAAAAAAAAAAAAAAAAAAAAAAAAAAAAAAAAAAAAGGCCCATGGCAGACACAATGAGAGGAGGAGGGGTTGCTCAGGTATTCGGAGCCGCCCAGCCATCCTCGGATGAAGGTGAAGGAGGGTGGCCAGAAATACGGCCGCCTTGTCTACTTCCGTAGGTTTCCCTCCCCCCCCCCCCCACGAAGCATCACCACCGGCGGCACGTTTTCGTGGAAGTGGCAGATGCACTCGATGGCAGCTTGGCTCCCAAGTGTTGAAACACCATGTTTCCTGAAGGAGAACGGGAGGCATGTCGTCTCATCGGTGCCCGGACACCGAAATCGTCTTCAGACGGTCCTTTCGCGGTCAAAAGTCTCACGAAACACGCCAGCACGTGGCCCGTCGGTAGGTGCATGATGAGGTTGCACGCAGATTTGCATAGATCCGTCGCTGAACCCTCCCAGCGGGTACGTGCCGACGTGCTTGCGCGCCCCCTTCCTGTCCGTCCTGGAGGTCAAGATATGGGCCGGCTCACGTCTTGGGACGAGAATACCTTCACCGGGCTCCTCTTGTTCAGACGGTCGTCGAAGTGACGAGAACGCCAGCCATGTAGGTGATAACATGCCATTGACCGGTGCTTCCTGTCTTCCACGCCCTCCCGTTTTCAGTGTCCATCGAGCGGCGCATGTCTTGTTGGCCTTTCTGCCAGTTAGCATGTTCTTGCAGCCGTGATGCTTTGCAGAAAGACTCTGTGGTGTGTCGTCCCCCGCACGCATGAAATAGTACCCTTACAGCTGGTGCTTGTGTGATGAAGCAACGAGCCTGCATGCGTCATGTTCCCGAAAAGGGATGGCAGCGCTCCGGTGTTGGCCGTCATGATGTTTTGGGCAAAGACAGGAAAGACTGCATAGAGTGGTGGGAAAGGGGGTGTAGAGGAAAGAGCAACACTGTGATGTTCCTGTCTTGGCTGGCGGTGGCAACCCCCGAAGAACACGGCAGTTCGGCAATGGTCAAGCCCTGATCCCTTTCCATGGGTATCCGGTGGTATGGTACTGGCACATGCGCCGGAGAGCGGACCAGGTTGCTCACCTAGACTCACAGAGAACGAAAGACGGGAGAGGTACAGGACCTCGCCTCTTCTCTTGTCCGAGACCCTGTTCTGTGCTCTTCTTCTCCACGGGGTAGCCCTTTCGAGGCCTTGTATGTAGTAACACAAGCCCTATGCCACACATGGTCAGCCTGTCACTTCACCTTACCCAGCACCAGCGGTCTCGGAATCCATACCCAGCCATGCCCGATCGCTCCCAGCTGTCGCCCCAGCTCCGAAAAGTTTTGCGGCGAAGCTGTCCCGACCGAGACCAACACTTGGTGGTCAGGAAGAAATTGAGGACGGCCATGGAGACACATCGGATGTTGTTGCCCGGGGTTCAGTCCCTCTGCTTCACCTCTTTTTCTCCTGGAAGCCTAACCTGTGCTTTTGTACGTCGACTCACATGTTTATCTGGATCCATCCAACTTGAAAATGCAGTCGAAATCAACACCATAGCACCGAGGTAGCCGGGGCACCCATGTGACTGCTTATCCCGTAGCTCACCCTGACCCTTTTTCAGAAGGTAATACACCTTCACCGGCACTGCTTTGCCCCAGATCGAAGTCTCCGGCGCCTTCGTCCACCGCTCTTTGGTACGACGCCAGGTTGCATCATCGCCCCAAGCTGCCGGGCTAGATGGCGCCTGAAGGGAACCGAAAGGTGGTTCCAGGCCCAGGTGTGTATGACCAACAATGAACTTCCCGTAGCAGCAAGGCTGCGTGCGACAATGAGAATCCTCGACCTTGCCATGTCGTGAGCGTATGCTCTCCGAGATCGGTATGCCTGGCTCAAGGCGGCGGGACTGTTTGGTAAACTCCCGTCTCCTGTATTGCGCCCCTTGCCCAAACTGACACGTTCCGAGGCCGACGATGGTGTTCCCGCTTGGGCAAAGTAGCGGCATGGACTCCGGCTTTTGTGCTCGGATTTCCTCTTCCGGCTTCGTGAGAAGCTGCAGTCTGAGAAAGTGCGGACATGGAGCGAGAGGGGGAGCCTCTTGGTCCCACATCCGACACCAGTCCTCCGTCGTCGGGGGAGAGGCGAAGTGTTGGTGCCGCCATCACCTGGCCCTTGGCTTCGCCCCTTGGAAATACACAATGCTTTTCGTTTTTCCAGATGATTCGCTGTTGGCTTTTCTTGTTGCCGTTGGCTCGATGGTTGTCCCCGCAACGAGAAGCAGCAAGCGTGGGTTGAGGCGATCCGAAGTGCGTTTGGCCACCACGTTGCTACCGGCGACTTCCAAGGGCTCCTGTACTCTCTCCCAGCGTCCACTTCTTGACTCTTGCGACTGGGTTCGCTGATGTTTCCGGAAAGAGGAATCACAGGACCGGTTTCCACCACCAACGCCTCACCGTCGCCATGGGTCCTCACTTGCTCCTCAACAGAAGCAACCCCCTGAAATGAAACGCGACCAATCAAAAGCAAAGTCCGGATGGACGATATACTCAACGTCTGTTTCTGATCCTCCCTCATCTCGTGGGGATCGATGTGCCCCGGCGCCCGAACGGACGTTTGATATCTTCACCAGTCTACGGAGACATGCAGATTTGTCAGTACGCAGCGGTCCACTTCCCGTCCAAAGCCCCCTCGGACTACGAACGTCGATGTCATTCTGGAAGCTCACCGGGATTGATTCCAGCACAATGATGTCTCCCGTCCGTTTCCCATGGGCACCACCTCATAAGCGCTCTGCCCGGGATCTCCACTGCGCCGATAGGTTCATCTGCGAGGGCAAGGTGATGCGGCTCCTCGACGCCGGCGTGGTAGCAGGAATCTGGGAGGGAAAGAGACCTATAAAGTACTCAGGACCGTCCGTCTGGTGTTGCGATGGAGACTGCCAACATCGCAAACCACTCGTGGAAACTCGATACCGATATCGTCTCCTACGCCAACCGAACCAGTATCGTCACAACCTTGTCAGCTTCTTTCTTCCTTCCAAGGCGCCCAACTGTAACTTAGCTCCCGACAAGTACGAAGTGAGTCCGTGAAGAATCTCTGGCAGGACGTCTGACTGATGCGAACAGAGGCCAGCAGTATGGCACGCCTGCTCAACACTACACTCTGCCAATGCTGCCAATGTGGAGACGGGGAGGTTAGCGATCCAGCCCCTAGCTGTCCCAGCTGCGGGCACCAGAAGTGCTCCCGCTGTCCGAAAGTCGAGTGAGATTCGTGGTTGGATGATGTCTTGCAACGTACTACCCTGATCATAGCAGTAACAGCGGTTCTTCCGGGGCAGGAGGGGGACGGGGGGGGGGGGGGGCCTCCGAAGATGGAAACGGTATGAGGAAATGAGGAAATAGATCAGGTAGTCGTTGGGAGCTCGTGGAAAGCGAAGGAGAAGAGGAGGGGCGGAGGTGAGGCAAGATAGGAAGAAAGGAAAGGAAAAAAAAAAAAAAAAAAAAAAAAAAAGGGGGGGGGGGGGGTACGTTGGGGGGGTTTTTTGATGTGGTTTAAACCCGGTTGGGGGGCGAAAAGGGTGGGGGGGGGGGGGGGGATGTTTTTTTTTTGGGGTTGGGGGGCAAACGGT
>MU864381.1:29001-76168 GCA_033296905.1 Podospora australis
ACCCCCCCCCCCCCCCCCCCCCCCCCCCCCCCCCCCCCCCCCCCCCCCCCCCCCCCCCCCCCCCCACGTTCGTCGAGATGTTTCATGTCGTAGAAACCCTGTATCGGTACGAAAAGGTAGAGGTGGACGGCTGGAATGTTTTTATTTTGTGGTTGAGCTCCTAACGGTACGATAGACAGACGCTCGCTCGTCAGAAGGTACAGAAGGGTTACAGGAATTCGATAGAATAGGGACTACCGGCGTTGTAGTGTCCGGAGCAATCTTCCTCTGTCCGCTCTTGTATTTCTTCATGCGAGTTGGCGGTAGGTGTTGTCAGTTGGAGGAAATGCCGTTGATGGCGCTATGTGGATGGTCCGGCCGGCTACATGTGAGGATCAGGTAGCTACCTACCTTGACGTTCAGCCAAGACAAGGCCGAGGGTGTATTTCGAAAACTTGTGGGCGGTGTGCCCAAGGGCGGTGAGGAAACCCGGAAGCAAGTGGCGGACGTGTCCCGCCCTTGATGTGCACCGAAGAAATAGTACTGCCATGGCTGAGAATAAAAAAGCAGCTTGAGGACACGAAGGCCCCTCTGGCGTAGGATGATGACAGGTAGTCAGCCAACTCTTTCGTGGGAATCTCGTCCGCGGGTTTCGGAATCCAAACAGGTTTCCAATACGAAATGAAGGGACCTCAGAGGAAGCCACGGAGCAATATGGACTTCAGAGCACGGACGAGAATGCACAGCGTCACCACCGTCTCCATACCATCATCACGCCTGTGAGAATTTCAGAGAGCTGTTGTCGGTTACAACTGTTTGGGACGAAGATGTCCTCCATTTTTGGTTGAGAGCGGCCCGAGATTCGGGGGGGCATTACTCCCGTTTTTCCTCCACAGAAGTCATAGGTAAGCAGCCATTCATGTTCCGGCCAGCAGAGGGGCTGCCAGGAGCACGGTGGCATCCAAGGAGAGAAGGATCACCGGAGAAACGCGCGGACAGCTAGCATCCCGAGCCGATCAAGGAAGCAACGGCAGCGCAAAAACCATCCCCCGGTGGGATCCCAGGGGAACGATAGCCCCATCAGAATCTTGGATTACATTATCTGCCGTAGTTCCCTATCATTCCAATGATGCCCGCTACCTGATACCAATCCTAACAAAAGACAAGACCTCCCATACCGTACATACCAGCAAACGGCCCTTGGGGTATATCATCATCCACGTCACGAACTCCGTGTACCATTCGTCCTACTCCCATTTTGCTGCGTCTTGAGCTCTTGTACTGGCTCCTTCTCCTCCTCGTTGGGTATGGCAGGCAAGTTCCACCTCGCCCGCAGGTCTTGGTATAGGGGACCCATTTCATAGAAGCTCTCATTGCTTTCGTAAGTAGTGCAGGGGGAGGCCTTGATGGGCAAGAACCAGTCGGCAATCGAATTCCCCATGATGGACTTCCAATTCCGGTAATACCCTAAATCCCATGGGTTCTCCCCCATCTCCGTGTTGACAATGGCAAAGGTTCGCCTGGCGAGTTGATCCCGAGTGGACGGATGCTCGTCGGTGCATGCTCGGTGGCTTGGTGGCGGAGCCGATGGATTCGACGGTTCTGGCAGAGGATACGTCACCACGGCAAAGTGGGAGGACGCTGGTGTTCCGCGAGGAACACGGATGGCGAGCTGGTGCACAGTGGTTTTGGACTTGATGTAGTCGACGTTGGTCAGGTTCAGAAAGGCGTACCGCATCGCTGTTGCCGTCATTGTGGTGCTGAAAAGACCAAAGAAAGCCCCAAGGGCGACAACAGCAACCACTTGTCCGTCGACACCCGCCCCGCTATCCAGTTTCGACTTGAGACACATGACGGCTGCCACGACGACGATGATCCAGTAAAGAGCAGCATAGAATGTGAACTGTACGAAGTACTTGAAGGCTTTGGAAGAGGGAAGAGTTAGCCAGGTTCCGATCAAGCCCTTGGCGGGAAGTGGTCGAGGGCTCAGCACGTACACGTCTCGCCGACAACGCCACCAACCCAGGGACAGTAGTGGTCCATCTTCTTTACACATCGCTCCATATCACTGCAGTGATGTGCTCTGTCCATTTTCCATGTGCAACAAGAACTACACCACCGAGGTCGTCCGTCCGTGTTGCACACAAATACGTCCTTGCTGTAGAAGAGCTCCAGTCCAGGACGATCGGAACCATCATCGGCCCATGAATCGTAGCGATGGCCAGATTCGAGATCCGCTTCACCCTTTCGACGATTGCGTTTGCGAGCCTGCGCTTGCTCCCTTTGTTGAACTGCTCTGGCCCCGAGCGGCGTCACTCCCGGGTCGATTTGAACTTGCACGTAGACGCGAAAATAGGTAAGCAGCGTCAGTAGTAGGAAGACGAAGTAGAAAACGAGAAGGGGGGTCGCGGTTCCCGATCGGAGGTGCGCATCGAGATAGTAGTCCACTGAACAAACACGGCGTTAGCCATCGTTTCGCACGATGGGCTTGGAAAGACCACGTACCGCATATCCTTTTGACCGTCACATAGGTAACAAATCCGACGACACCGCATAGAATGATCGGGATGATTCGCACCAGCCACCGAGCGGAGGCCGTGGGCGCCGGTACCATTGCGAATTCACACCAGCATGGGGAATCCGGGTACGCGCCTATCCGGGTCGCAACCACCCGTGGGCGGTGGCTTTCGAGACCGAGAGCTCGGGGGATGGCCCAGTAGACGAGGTTATCGTTCCTGCAGACACTTGGGTGGGCAACGGTATTGATACATTGGGGACCGGCAAATGCTGGATCCAATCGAGGTGATGTACGTAGGGTAGGGATGGATTCGTCGATTTTGCAGGTTGGGAAGGGTGACCTGTTTCTGGGCGCAAGCTTCAGGAGATTGCGATGTGCAATTGTTGCAAGTTGGTCTTGCTCGGAATGACCGGGATGGTGTTGGTGCATCCAGTGCAACCCACACGCTCGTTCAAAGGTAATGCGGTGGGTATCTTATCGATCTGTGCAGAGCCGTGAGCTATGCTATCCGGTGGTTGCAAGAAATTATTCAACTGGCCTTGGCATGATTCCTGGCCACGGATCAGCCTCTAGCTGACCAAAAGTGGTCGAAATAGGAGCCCACGTGAAGGCCTGCTTAGGGGCATTATGTGCACGATGCTACGAACCTGTGTACTGCAGCAATGAATTACCTACACTGTCAGCGAAACCAAGGCTGCATTACACGGACTTAGATCCTTCGTAGACCCCACCGTGGATGCTTGATTGCAACGGTTGGTCAATGCAGGCAAGCAAGCAAGCAAGCAAGCAAGGAAGCACTGTATCGGAGGACAAGAAATCCAGCAGATGGATGTGGCATCCAAAGCATCCAATCGAGTTCGGATCATTACGATCGGCGGGACTCTGTTTTCGGTCTCCGATACGCCTAACGTTTGGAATGTCCGCAGGTTCATGGTTTTTCTCGACGACAAGCTATCATGGCCCACAAACTCACTCTTTGCAAAGGTGGTGGACATCCCCCTCGTTTGCTGACGAGCCCTAGGCTGGCGCAATACGACTTATCTGATTCCTTGAGCCGACTACGCAGTGAACAACCAAACACAGTCACTTGCAAGGGTCATCCAGCCCTCTCGGGATTCTTGGCTCACGCTTTCTGAACCATACGGATTCCTCTCTCACCGATGGCTCGAAGGATGTGAGGTGAGAGTTGGTGTGGTCATGACACCATACGTAATGACTTCGGGGCAAGGCTGCCTATCCAATCCTGGCCCGGCCGAGGCTCCCATATAGATAGATATATCTACCGGACCAAAAAAGCTCCAAGACATCTATGTCGCCCAGCTTTCGTACCGAGTCAGTAATTCCATCCGCGATCCTTATCCCGATGGCGATGGCAATAGTATGGTGGCCACCACCTTTGCCATCTCGCTTCCATCGGGGCCAATCAAGGCCACGCGCCCGATGGAAAGGGCTGGCTGAAATGGCGTCCGTTTTGGGAGTCAGCGCGGGACGCCACCGAACCACCATAGGCAACACACAATACCGTCCGTGAGGGCTGTCGAAAGTTATTCCCACGATGAGTTGTGGTGGGCCTGGTGCCGGCCTTCCAGGGGCAGGATAGCCCGCAGAGCCTCATTGTTGAGCCCTCCTCCCATGGGGCATATAAGGGGGAATACGCCCGGTCAAATGTTGTCTCTGGATGTCTAGCCAACAGCCTCTCTGGCTGCAGCGTTCAACACGAGGTAGAACCACGGTAGTAGACACGGCACTCCTTTCCTGATGAACACGAACTGATGAGCACAGCTTCCGACAGAGCCCAGAGCAGAGACAGGCATGGTCGAGAGCTGCAGCCAGTCGCGTACGCCGTATTCCATCCCAGCCGCACAACGAGAACGACAACAGCGACAGCGGCAGCGACAGCGACAGCGACAACGAGCTTCCTGATGGCATCTGTCGGTCGACAGGTCAGCGTCAGCAGTGACCCTTCCGCCCGCTCATCGGATCGGACCGCTCTCCCTCCTCGAACGATACACACAAAGATCATCGGCGGCGGCGTGGAACATGACATGGGGGCGGATGTTCTCGGAATGTTGATCCACGTCTGGCTGCCATCCGACTTCTCCACCACGTCCTTTGGCTCGTCCTCCCAGTTTTTCGTCCCCAAGTCTCACTCGCATTGGAAGCTATGTTCTTCCGTTGTGGGTGTTGGAGCTGTTTTGGTTCGAGTTCGGGTGTCTGGGCTGGGGAACCGCGATTTCGCAGGCTGACGGAGCGACAGGGAACAGGGGGTAGCAGGCTGGTCAACCGGCTCACCGATTCCACCGACGCTTGGGGCGCCCACACCGAAACCACCCACTTGGCCCTCCCTGCTTTGCCTTCTCAAGAAAATTGCTGCAAAGAAAAGAAATCGACACAAACAAAATGGAAACGATGCTCAGCGGACCTCGGAAGACAATCTCGGACGAGCACATCGGCCGGCTCCGTCCTGGATTTGGTTTACCTTGGGGCTCAGGACGTTCCTGTCAGGGCGTGACTGACGTCGGACGCACCCACGATCGACTGCATCTCTCATCACTGAGGAGAGGATACCATTCCACGACCGATGGTATCCGCAAGACATGCTGCGCGGTCGATCAGGAAGAGCCCGCATTCCTGTGAGTCAGGTTGTCGACTTGCAGGTTCCCAAGGCAGCACCGAAGATTCGATGGACGGCGCTGCAAGGCTCCAATTTCCAGTTTCCAATTGCCATCGAAATCGCACGCCAGGGTCCCGCTCATTCGCTCTCTCGCTGCTGCTCGCACGCCTGTCGCGAAAGACACCTCGGCCAGCAAAGCTATGCCTTGTGAAATGCCCAGCAAATCTCAGGATCCGGTGCAAGAGGTACAGTTTGGTGCATCGTCCGGTGGTTTGGATTTGGGGCGCAAAGATGCTGGCGTTGCTTTGCGTGAGGAAGACCAGAAAAAGGCCGAGGGGGACCTAGGTTCTGTAGGAAGGGTCCTGGGGGGGGGGGGGGGGTACTAGGAAGATAAAAGGTATGGCAGCTGCAGTGGTACCTATGGGGTGGTGGTGTTGGGGTACGTACAGGGCAGTACTGTACGTACGGCTACGTGTGGGGTTCCCGTCACCCTGCACCCTGCACCCTCCACCCTGCACCCTGCACCCTCCACCCTCCACCCTCCACCTCCACCCTCAACCCTCAACCCTCCACCCTCCACCTCCACCCTCAACCCTCCACCACAACCCACAACCCACGAGAAAGTTGGGGCACATTGGGGGGGGGGGAGGGGGCGATTCCAACTTCTATTGGCCAAAGCAGCAGAGCCGCATTCTCTCCCCCAGGGGGCACACCCTTCTGCCGACTCCCAGTAGGTGCCCGCCCGGCAAGCTGTGGTGGTTCGAGAGCTTTTCTCGAGCGTGAACCCAGCTCGCGGGGTTCGGAGCTTGCATAGGTGTTGGGAGTTTGCCGGAAGTGCTTGCCATGGTTCTATCAGAACCATTTCGTGCCGCTTTTCTTTCTCGCTTTTTCTTGATCTGGATAAACTGAAAAACTTACGGCTTGCTTTCAGGGGTCCAAGGGACGTAGCACGATCTCGTACGCGACTACCGTAGCTTCGAGTCCTGCCATCTGAGTATCAGGCGCACCGATTCACCGGGTCAGGATGATGCTGCTGCGGTCGTCAAGCGCTCTACCTAGACCGCACGCCCTCCCCTTCGAACGCAATACATACAACATTCGATGAGTCTTCCTCCATCGTGTTTCACTCACTCCCCCCTCAACGACGTACCACCTCCGGCCCACTTCCCAGGACTGACCTGTTGCTCCGCCTTTTCCTCTTGCTCAACGAACTACCGGCAAGAGTCGGTTACGGCTCTGAAGTCCTCAGGGCCTCACCAATGAAACATTCTCGTTGCTGCGAAACATGTAGTTCCCCGGCTTCGAGATGGTCGGTCATGAGTCTTCACCTCCTCACCCCCAACTCCTTCCGACCAACAACGTCCTCTAGCCACACCCGCTGGCTCCGAGTGGATCACGTTCACCGGGCCGTTCTAGGTTCTGCCGACAATTTGCCTTGTTCTTGCACGCAGCACCATCCGTTTGCCTGATGGTTTCTTCTTGTGAATGGCTGACGACGATGAAGCCTACACGGCGGCCTGACGACATGAAGGAGGTCGGTCTTGAGTCTGCCGTTGCTGGCTCGGTATGTCCTCGCTGTGTCACGGAGGCAATGACAGGCGTGGATGGGAAGTGTCTGCCTTAGATTTCAAAGTTGAAATGTACATTTCATATTGCTTTCCCCTCTCTATAAAAGTCGCGATGGCTCCCTCCCTCAGCTTCCGACTCGATCAGTCTCAGGCATCGTTTTCAAGTACGCTTCTCCAGCAGCTACCTACCTACCTTGCCAGCAAAGTTGCCGAGCATTTCACCTTCACGAGCAGCTTCCCAACCTCGCCGCGTTTTCTACATTCCAAGCCACCGTTTTTCACCTTCCCAGGACGACGATTACCTACCTTCCGACTTCCCTCTCCGCTTTACCAGCCATCATGTCGAAGGGCTCGGCCGGCTATTCTTCCTCCAGCCACAAGAGCTCCCTCAAGGGTAGCTCCAAGGTCTACATGTGGTACTGTGTAAGCTTGGTCCCATATCCCAATGGATCGTGACACACGCTCACCAAAACCAGGACAACTGCAGCAACGGTCCCTACTTGGTAGCCAACAACGACTACTGCCCGAACTGCCACCATCAACGTTGCAGTTACTGCGTCGTGGAGAGAGCACCGAGCACAAGACGATAAAGCCCAGCAGTTCCTTCCACCTTTGCTGACATCGACGAACACCTTTTTTTATTTTTTATTTTTTTAAATCTTTTTTTTTATTTTTTTTTTTTATTTTTTTTTTTGGCCCGGATATGTTGCTTTTCTCGGGGGGCCAGCGAAGCATGCTGATATACGTTGGCGTATTGGAGTTCTGGGTTCCATATTGGGCTGCACATAGAAGCGAATACAGGCAACGCGCGCAAGCCATCTGCATAGAGACGATAGCCATGGTTATTTTTGGGGGGGGGGAATGGTATCCTGGACTGGGAGGATAGGGGGGCGCTTCACGGAGTGGATACAATGTTATTCGATTTCCACCATCAGCTGGGCCATCTTTTGCAATCTGTTGGTGCTTTTGTCCCATTGAATTGGCCCATATCCTGATTCGCTCGTGACCACCATCCCCGGATCCTGGTGTGTAACTCGCTGCATCTGAAAAGAGCCTCAATGCAATGCCCAACCACCGGCAAACAGGCAGACATCCCAAAAGCGAAGTACTTGGTTGGCGTCCAGTGGAAGCAGCGAACCCACGCGGAGCCTCCAGCATTTCCCTCATCGGCTGCACAGCAGCGTCATAGGGAAGCCAAGGTTGTCCCAAGAAGCAACCCACGCCGCCAGAGAGCATACAGAACGAGAAGGGGGGTTGCAGGTACCTTGTGGTGTTGTACTGTGATTGTCGTAGGTTCGGTGCCTGAGTCAGGGGGGTCTGCAAACCTACCTAGCACTCGTAGGGCTGATGTGGTTGCATTGCACCTGCACCTCGCCTACACCTGGCACTTTTACCCTGGAAACCCGTCCATTTCCATGGAGGGTTCGGTGGAGGGTGAGGTTCAGGTGGAGGGACGGTACTGCCATGGCGGCCTACGTCCTCGCCGCACATAACAATCAACGTCCTTCCCCCTCCATCACACCCACCCACTCAGAACCCCCAACCTCTCCGGTTTTGGAAACGCTTCCATGGCATTGGGTACCGATGGAACCAATCTCAGCAATTGGGGTTGTCGAGGGTGACAAGATGCGCAGCCGCTCACTCCATCTGCAGTGCGAGTCACAAGACGAGCCGTGCACGCACACATGTCTGCATCGCTCGATAGTAGGTACGGCGGTAAGAGTACATCAGCGTCGGTCGGTGTCCCGCTCCACCACGACAACAGTATCCAACCTACCTGCAATGCGGCATCACATGGGATGGGAGAGGATGAAATGCGAGATGATGCGCACCGCCTACGTGGAACCCCAGTTCCCGCTTCCAGCGATCTCACCGTCCCAAGGTCCGGTTCGTGCCTCGCATAGGTCTGTATGCGGGACCGACGTCCGGGTCACTGGTCTCAGGTCGCTCAGTTCAGGTCCTCGTCACGGCACTTGCCTTCCTCAAGTGCCAAAACGGGCCGCGGACGCACTTCTTTCTCCCCACCGTCAGACTAGGTATCCAGTTTTGATTTCGTCCCATTTCTCTCATTGGGAGAGAGTGTCAGACTCCTTTCTTTTCCAGAATGAAATCATGGTTCGCGGCCTATTCTGATGACGTTCGGTACTGTGTCGTCGTCGTCAACCGTTGTCGTATACCTTGGGCCCGACGTGGAGTCCTGCCCTCATTCAGGACACAGAGGAACTCGAACTCCACCAACACCAAAATGCGTTTGGCCTTCGCTGGCCTGGTGAGATGGTGATGGGGTAGCGTAGGGGGGGGGGGGGGGTATTCGGAAGAAGTACGCCCTGAGGCCGAATTCGATCTGGAACCCTACCGTTGTTCGGGGCAGCTCTGACTCCCCTGGAAGCTCGTGACGCTTCCTTACGCCCACCCCATCAAAGAACGATGCCGTCATTCCATGTGCCCGTGGGTCCGTTCCACGGATGCATCTTCCGGTCGGCAGTGCAAAAGCCTCGGAAACCGCTTTACAATTGTTCTAGAAGCCCTAGATCGAGCCCTACGGACGACACGCGAGCTCACAGGAGGGAAATGCCCATGTCGGTGGATGTGCAATGTCCATTGACTCGAATGAATCCTATTTCTTGCATAGTACAGCCCCCCCTTCCCCCCTTCCGTACGAGTACAGAGCGTCCTCTGCCAGCAGCAGTAAGGAAAATACCGGCACGAAGTTCCGAGAAGGAAAAGCGTGGTTGATCCAAAGTCCGGAACCTGGGAATATCGAATTTGAGGAAGAGGTTGCGGTGGAAAGTTACCCCGCCGTGGAAGTGAGGTTCCTGTGAAACCTTGGAGCGCCCGCCGTGTGCCGCCGAAGCCCCCCGCCCTGAGCGGAGGCCCTCCGGGGGGGGGGTTATATCGCACAGCCTAGGCCCAGCCCACAGCTACAGTTTTACCCGGTGGATAGAAACCCGGCATGGCCTCAAAACAAAGGAGCATCAGGCACCTTCGGTAGGTACCCATGATTCGTAGCCCCGATCCGTTGTCTTTCATTCCGTGCGGCGCCTTCTATGGTAGAGGTCGCTCAACCTATCCGCTTGCTTCCCATCTTGACGTCCATTCGTTCTCATGCCGAAGGCTGCATTTCCTGGTTTGGTTCCGACTGACCGAGACGAGGCGAAGAAAGCTGGAAAGTAAGGTCATGACAGTGTACACAACGGAACCAAGCCACGCACGTGGACCAGCACCAGCTTTCAAGACCCCCAAAGCCCACAGGCTGACAGCGTCGTTTCCACCTCAACCAAAGGAAAGGTACCTTATCCAGCCCCTCGTGACGACGACGTCCCGTACCGCAGCAGGCCTCCCGGTGCAATGCAAGAATGGGATCGTGCCGTTCGTTCGTTTCATGATCTTCACAGAGATGGTAGTGGTCTCCTTGCGTCCTTCCTCACTGACCGACCTTTCGGTGAGCAGGAATTCTTCGCGGAGCGGAACCATGCCACACCAGCTGGACGGGATAGCTTGGTGACCACCGCCGATGACAACTGAATCGTAAGAGCAGGAGGGTGGCCTCCGACTACCTTTCTTCCCGCCTCTCCTTTCATTGCTTTCTCAACTTGACACTACACGAATGCGCGCGCGCGCACACACACACACACGCACACACACACACACACACACGCACACACACACACACACACACACACAGGCATACACCGTGACTCTCTCAAACGGTAATCATTCCTCCCCGCCAGGTCTCAACCCAACACGCCACCACTCCCCCTCAACCAGCCGCGCTCGCTCGTGCTGAAATGAAATGGCTATTTCCGATTCCCTCAATCTTTCCATCCAACGACGCTGGCTCATCCTCTTCTTTTCCTACCTTCCTCCTATGGATAACCCTAACCCTCCCCTGCCCTTCGCGTACGTGTACGCTACCGTCCGCTGCTGCTGGAAAGCTGCCCGTTCAGCGCGCACCACAGGAACCAAAAAAAAGGCTTGGACAATGAGGGGCGGGGCGGACCGCAACTGACCGCCCCACCTTGAACCACCACATTGGGTTTTGGGGCAAAAGCTGAAAAACCCACGGGACCGGTGGGGAACAGTGACGGCTTTCCCACATTACGTGATGATCCCCACCACCACGCAACGGACGGCACTTGGTTCGATGCATTGAAAAAGTTCGCGTCGCCCCCTCGCAGGGCTGAAAAAAGGTGGAATTTTGTAAGAAAAGCGCGTCTCGCCGCGCACCCAGACAAGGGTTAGAAGCGATCGACACGGAATGAAAACAATCGGAAAAGGATCGGCCGATGTCAAACACATGCAGCCGGAGAAGGAAAAATAAGAATAAGAATAAGAAGAAGAAGAAGAATAATAATAAGAATAAGAAGAATAATAATAATAAGAATAAGAAGAATAGTAATAATAAGAATAAGAAGAATAATAATAATAAGAATAATAATAATAATAATAATAATAAGAATAAGAATAAGAATAATAACAACAACAACAACAACAAAAAATTAATATTCCCGTAATCACCCGTGAAGATCAAACCATGTGTTGGGGGTTCGTCCCGTCCCGTCTCGAAAGAGCATCATCTTGAAAACAGCATAGGTACGTACATATTTCTCCCCAAGAAACGAACTTTGTTTCCTGAAACCAGCCAGTTTTTCCGCAAATGATACCACTCTCACATGTTCCGATCAAAGTATGACAAGATCACAGAAGGTGGCACGGATCGTTCGTTACCCTCAAGACTTGCATTGTTTTGTGTGTGGAAACCAACCAAAAACCTCGGGGTTTGAACAAACAAAAGCGTAAACACTCCTTGGTTCCACCACTCGCTCCCTTCTCTCCCAAGGTCATAAAAAGCAACTACAAGGACAAGATCGGGCGTGATTACGCAGGAAGAGGGAAGAAAACGATGGGATCCAAGTCCTGATCAACTAGTATCGATTCTGGCCCGAGTCATCATCCTGATGGAGAGAGAGATAGCCGCAGAAGGGTGAGCGAGAGAAGGAACAAATAAAAAAAATAAAAACAAAAAAAAAAAATAATAAAAAAAGAAGAACAGGAGAAAACCGGTAGAGAAACGCCTTCCCGACTCTCCAAGGTTTGCTCCACCCCGATTTCCTCCTTCATATTCTCAACACAACCACCCCCATTCCTTGCACCCCCTTCGCATCGCCCTCGTACAGCCCCTCGTGTTATTTTCCCTCGACCTTTCCAAATGGCCCAATGTACAGATGCCCCAAGGAAAGCGTGAAACCAGATGCAAGTCGATGCTGTAAAAAGAAACGCCAGGCACCAGACTGCTGTGTGATCAAAGTAAAACACCCAAATCCCAACGCCAACGCCGACGCCGACGCCAATAGGTCACCACACCCCAACGCTGGGCGCCCCTCATGCTGCAGCAGTCGAGGACACGAGACGAATCCTAGGCGCTCGTGACAAACTCGACTTCGCCGACGAGGTAGCAGGCGCAGGTGTGTTTCCAGCATCGGGGGTGCTGGCCTCGAGTGCCTTCCTGGAGGGTGTGCGCTTGCGTGCCGAGCTCACGGTTGCCGAGGCCGATGCGGGAGCCGTGGTTGGCTTCGGAGTGCTCCTGGCAGAATTCGTCTTCGGAGTCGACGTGGACGACTCTGCCGAACCTGGAGCCGCTTCGGCGGGACCACCATCGGCTTCTGGCTCTTCCTGGGGGCTGATGAGCGTACTAAAGCCTACGTTGATGACAGGGCTTGTTTTTCCCGAAGAAACCATCATCTTGGGCGGAGGCCTTGGGAAGTAGCTTGTGATCAATCCCGCATTGGCAGCATCATCAAGGTCGACCGCTGGCTTTGGGGAGGAAGAACCCTTCGAGGATGGCTTGAGAGCCGTCTTTGCGCCCAGAGAGATGGTGCCAGAGCTCCTTTTGCTCGCAGTCAGAGCCGCTTTCGTCGCAGGTTTGGTGATCCTTTTCGAAGCCACGCTCTTGGCAGCCATCATGCTCTTGGCGGCAATCGTCTTTGCAGCCACCTGGGCAACTCCCTTGCCCTTTGCCGCGGCCTTGACCGTCTTCTTCGCCGCCATCTTGACGTTTTTCTGGGAGGCGGCTACGGTAGCGAGCTTCTTCGATGCCATCGTGGTGGCTCCCTTCGCCGCGCTCTTCACCGACTTCAAGCTCTTGGATGTTGACACGGTCCGCTGGATACCAGCGGCAGGTTTGACCTTCTGTTTCTTGGCCGGCTTGGCCGTCTTCTCCTCCTCTTTGCTGCCGGCAACAAGCTCTGCAAGCTTGCGCTTCCCTTTGGCTGCGTTCGCGGCCGGCTTCTTCTCCTCCTTGGGAGCCTTTGGTTGCTTGACCTCCTTTGGCTTCGGACCTAGCACGCCCCTGCAGTTTGCACTACCACACAAGCACTTCTGCACGTTCTTAGCGGAGAAGGGATCAAAGTTGTAGTCATACGTGAGCTCTTCACCGGTCTGGATCTCGCGGTCGCCGGCAAAGAGAGCCATGCGGGGCTGTCCGCTCACGATCCACTTGATCATGCGGCAGTTGGGCGAGCATGAATGGTTGACGAACCGTGCCATGCTTCCCGTGGTCGCATCGATGATCATGTTCTGATCGAAAGACATCAGGTAATAGCACTGCCAATGTCGCGTCAGCGTTCACGTCCCTGCTCTTCAGTACGGTTTCCTCGGAGACCAGGCCTACCTCGTTGTCCTTGTATTTTTCATTCATACGGCGCTCACATTCCGCATCCGTGATGATCTCACCCGTATACTCCATGATGATCTGGTTGGCTTGGAAAGACCGGTTGCTGCGGACACCAAAGCCGCGATTCTCGGTCTTGACCACCTCCACACCCACGCGATAAGGGCCACCCTTCTTGGTTCTTTCGGCCAGGTCCTGAAAGGCGCGATTGGTGCAAAACTCCTTCCCAGCGTTGCAATTGGTCTCGTCGCACTCGTAGAGCATGATGCGATTCTGACAGTCCTCGGCGCAGCCGTCTTGGGGCTTGCACACGCACTTGGACGAGAAGTCGTCAAAGTGAGGGCTCTTTTTCCAGTACGCAGCAGCGTCTCCCACAAAGCGATCTACGAGACCGAGTTGGTTAGCATCAAGGCACGCATCCAGAGTCACGGTATCCAAGGAGCTTACTCTTGGTCAGGGTGCGATAAGGAGGAGGCTTGGGGTGCCCGGGCGGCATGGGATTGCACACATCCAAGGGCAACTTGAAGTCGCGCCCGGCGATCAGTGTTCGCATCCCAGCATACATGGGCAGAGGCATCGTCTTGTTCGGCTTCCCAGGCGCTGCAAGCGCTGGAATCGCAGCGAGCTGTTTTTTCTCCGCCGCCGTGAGCCCAACCGTCAGGTCCGATGGTGCCTCCTGGCCCGCATAGAGACCCTTCTTGTGCCAATGCCTGGTGCGACGCGCCGAAAACGGGCCTGGATCGGCTTGTCTGGCGGGCGCTGCCTCGGCCTTCTTGTCTTCCTTTTTCTCTTGGTTCCTCGCTTCGGCAGCGATGCCGTCGGCCGCCTCTGTCTCGACCTTGGTCTTCTTCTGACGTGGTTCCACCGCCGCAGCTGCCGCCGGGTCCGAAGTCACGTCCACAAACTTGCCGTTACTCCAGACCGTGTACTTGACCGGACGGCTGTCGATGTGCGCAAACTCGTCCGTGTCCCGCAGTCGCCTCAACTCGCGTGGAAGTTTCGGTAGCTTGGCGTTCTTCTTTTTGCCCTTGGCCAGGGCGGCGACTTTCGTTGCCAAAGTCTCGGCGACGGCGCCAGAAAGGCGCGTCGCTCTGCGCGTGGCCGGGGCGACGACGGGAATCGGTTTTGTCCTGGAAGAAATTCGAGCGCCCTTGGGGGATTGGGAGCCTCCGGCCACAGCTTGGGCGGTCTTGACGGCAAGGCCTGCATCGCCTGAAACGCCTTGTCGTCTCTTCTCCTGGTTGCTGCCCCCTTTGACACGGGGTTTCCGGCGAAGGGAGGTTGAGCTCAACGTGGCGATGTTGTACATGGGCAGACCTGCCCGAGCGCGTCGCGATCGGCTTGTCGGTAAAAAATTGATCGAGGGTAAGGGTTGTGCGACAACAATCGCGTCCAGCTCTACCGGAGATTGCTGGCCAGAGAGTTGCTGTTCGTTCTGGCTTTCGAGTATGGGAATGACGGCCTCAAGGGCGGCGGCGCCCGAGACGTACACGTCGTTTTGGCAAGCCCGATCGGGTTTGGTCATGTCTGGCTCGGATGCCAGCGACACGCTATCTGGTGAGACAGTCGTAGGGGGTGTCGAGCTTAACGACGCGGCATGGGAGCCATCGTCCGTGGGAGTGCTCGAGAAACTCGCTTCGGACATGATCATGGTGCTAACCTCAGCCATGGTTGCCATGGGCGCGGGCGCGGTCGCCATGGGCTGTGCAGCAGCAAATGGACGCGACAATTGCTGGTGGAAGCCGAGTGCAGGATGCTGTGGTGGTGTGCTCTTCTGGCTTGGAGCAATTTCCAGGTTGGGGGTGACGGGTGTCAAGATGAAGAAGGACGGGGATGCAAACGCGTTCCCGATGCGGACGTGTGCAGAGAGGGCGAGTCAGCGCCTCGGCGAGGCGGCCTAAGCTGAGCGGATCAAGCGGCCCAGAGGAAAAAGGGCCAGACGCGGCGCGGGATGCAAGATCCGGGCAATCCCCAATGGAGAATCAATCGATAGGAGCGGAAGACCAATGGCGGCACTGCAACCGAAAAAATAGAGGGGGTAGGGAATACAGGAGGACGGCAAGGTTTTTGCTGCCGTGGAAAGCCTGAATCGGAAGGGTTGCACGAAGGCAAAGAAGAAAGAAAATTGGGAAGGGCAGCAACCCAGAAGAATGGAAGCTGTGTTGTCAACGTCCCACGAGGAAAAAGGAAACCGAGAAGAGGTTGGAAGTGGTCGTAATGGAAATTGTTACAACAGTGACAGTCGACAATGGCAAGCGGCGCGCGTTACTCCTATTGTTTCGCCGTCGCGCAAACCACAAGAAAAAGAAGAAGAAGAAAAAAAAAGAGAAAAAAGAGGAAACGTGTGGGTGCACACAGCCAGCCAGCGAGTGAAGCAGCCTTGCATCCAGGGGTTGGCGTGCGAGAGGTGGAGAGGTGCCGAGGGATGGTGGTGGTGGCCGATGCTGAGTTTGCGGAGGAGAAGAAAGGGAAGCGTAGTGAAAACAGGGGGCGACCGCCAAAGTATTTAAAGGAGGACTCTGCTTGGTTCCAGATTCCGGGGGGGTGCGTGTTGTTGCAAGTGTGTGAGTGTGATATCTGTGGATGGGCCTTCCTATCCGCTCTTCCCTTACCCTACTGCGAACATCCGACCTACCAACCAACTACGACACGAACTTGGACCTTTCCATGATCGAGGCAATGAACGGGGAACGAAATTCCATGGATTTTGTGTCCGGGGGAAGCAAGAAGACGCAGATGGTTCATTCATCAGCGACCACGCAACAAGTCAGATTTTGACCATGCAGGGCGGGATCGTCTCCCCGGGAGGTCTGGACAAACGGGATGGTCAGCTCCCCTCCTCGGCGGTATCCTCACGGATTCTCCGCACTCCCTACCTCGATCAAAGCTAGGGGGGGAAGGGGGCCAACATGGCCAACATGGCCATCCGCAAACGTCCCCCATCCGTCTAGAACATCCTTTCTTGGTGCAACCGAGACGGTGTATTGCGGGTTGCGCAAGAAAAACTAGCGTCGAGTCTATTCGTCTCGATCGATCGATAGGTAGGTGCTTGACAGTCTCGAGGGGAGAACAGCCACAAGTGAGGCTTTTGATACGGGATCGGGGCGCGAGGGAGAGGAATCAAATTGACTGGTTCGGTCCCCTTCCCGTTGCCACCACAAACAACATATCCCACCTCGGTCCTCGTTGTCGGGTCCTGGGTTACGATTCCCGTCCGCTGGACACTACGCAGTGCGATCAAGACCCAAGATGAGTTGACAGAGATCGCCTTCTCTCGAGAAAGGTACCTCCCTCCTTTTCTCATCGGCGTGCCTGGGGTGTTTCGCAATTTTCCCAACTTCAGGAGCCATGATCATGGAGCCTCTTTTCTCGTGTCGTTGGCCGGAAATGCGCAGGTTCGCTCCCGAAATGGTTACAGATCTCGTCGCTTTTTCATCATTCGTGGCGTTCGCCATCCAATTGCCTCGGGGTAGTTCCGTCCAATGATCCAAGATCATGTTTGTGACCGCAAAGAGGGGGTCGGCATGGGGGGCTGGCATTTTGACGCTCGACCCCCCCCCCCCCCTTCTTCGTAGCCAGATGATGATGGAAAAGACGGATATGACAAGAGAGAACGGGAAAAAGTAGGAATACGTAGCATCACCAAGCAAAACCGGCTGGAGTCTCGTTTGGGCCTGATCGTGTTGTTGCATTTCGGGCAGCCCGATCGAGGTACGCACCACCTGGAGCACACCTTGTTCTGTAGACGTTTCCCCCATTACCGGTGGTGGGCGCAAGCAGGGCGAGACATTGGAGCACAAGAACTGCGATCAAACGATTCTTACTTCCCTACCCTCCCACCTTCGACAGCGCCCTTCTTGTTTCGATCCCGTGATGGGATGGCCAGCAGTGCGTATTCATTGACCTTGGGGACAACTCCTCCCCCAACCTCCTCCTCTTGTGACAGGCGGCATGGAGTAGTACAACTCTTGCATGTGGTTTAGAAGCTCATCGATATGCATTCCATGGTGTACCTACAGGACGATACCATGGAATACAGCTACACTCTCTGGATCTTCTCGACACTTTTGCCTTTCTGGCAGAGATGCCACAAGACGGAACATTCTAGCTCCCTATTATGACCCGATTGCCTGTTGGGTACTCGATATCACGGATTCGCTACAGTATCGTTTTGGCGCCGCTGGCCATGTTTGTCAATGTCTGTGATGGCCACATCACACGATTCGAGTCTCAACCGTTGTCAAAGTGACTACCGATGACTTGCGCCGGCCGACGACGACTACACATATCGCGTACCTTCCCGCAAGAGGTACCATGCGGACGAGAGGTGATGGCGTAAAAATGACATTGAGGGAGGGCAACAGAAGGCCACGAGGTTTCCCGCTTCTCCACGTTCGAATCTCACACCATAGGCGTACATGAAAAGCTGGACGCATCGAATGGGCAAAGAATGTGTGGTATCGGCGTAATCTTGTCGATGAAACGCCTCAAAAAACAAAAACAAAACAAAAAAAAAAAAAAAAAAACAAATTTCTTTTTGCTTTACACTGATATCATACTCCTACTATATAGCAACTGATTCCATAGCACGAATACTTGATCAACCCCAAATGCGCCCACGTATTTTTTCTATGCCTATGATGGTGACCTATTCCAACGTGGAAAAGGCCGAGTTCGCGGGCGTTCGGCGGGAAAGATCACGGTGTGATTGAACTTCCAGGTCGACCCTCTCCCATCGGCGTCGGACACCTCAGAGCACCTGCTTCCATGTTATAGACTTCGGTAGGGACTCGGCTGGTCAGGGCTGGACTCGCTCATCATAGCCTGGGCGTGTGGGCCGTCCTCGTCGACGGCAGGCGGTCGCACATGTGGTGAGCCTGCCTGCCGATGGAGAGATACGATGGGTCTGTTCCTCACGCCCGTCCTTTTGGCCGTCGTCCATCCAGAGAGAATCCGTTGGCTCCCACTACCAAGAGCTAAGACACACATCACTCGCTTCTAGCAGGATTCGACAGCATTCTCCAAAGTAGTTTCACACGCTCGTTGGATCCGCTTCCCACGCCATACCGTCGAAGAGGAACGATGCAGACCCCAGAGGTAAGAAACTACTTCCGCTCCTCCTCCCACCCAGTCCCCAGTCCCGTGTCGGGCCTCTCTCACGTAAGAAGATCACCCGTCGTCCCGTCTCCCCCCGGTTCGTTCATGCCGAGTACCAACATCACCCAACGCTCCGGCGAGGGAACAATGGGAAAATCCGCGCATGGTTCAACAAGACGATGGCAAAGCTCAAACTGAAACGTCCCCCCCTTTCGATCCAAGGCAGATGGAAAGGCTGGAAAGGCTGGAAAGGCCTTGGGAGACAGACCCTCGTATCGGCAAGCCATCCGGAAACAAGGGCAGACGAGGACGAGTACGTCTTCGCGGCGGACAAGCAGGCCGTCAAGTGGAATTACCATACAGAAAACAGGTGTATGGGAGCTGGAAGGAGATGGACACGAAGGAGGTCAGGAACCATCGGCACTCCCCATGCCGAGTGCGTCACCGAAACAGTGATTGGCATACCGCTGGCTGGTTCTTCACTTGACCCGGAAGACGCTGTCCTTTTGCAAGGCGGGAGGCACCGGCGCTACGGAGATGCAACAAGGGCACGGTGGCGGGTGTGTGACACGGTTTTCGTTTTCTCCCTCAGCGAATGCTTTATGGTACAGCTCCTTGCCGCAGGTCCGGCTTCTTTGACCGCGAATCAGACCGGTACGTACCGATCCTTTCCCGGATGATTGGTTACGGTAGAGACAAGGAGCGAAGAAGAACTAGGTGCTCTTGCCAACACAGGGATGTAGGAGCAGCCAGTCAAAGACGAGGGAGAGGAAACCCTTGCCTCCTCCTCTGCCTCCGCGAAACCCTTCCCGAACGATCTTGTGGCCCTGAACCTGATTCTCGCGACACCCAGGAATCGACTGCAGTTTGCAGAATCAAAAAGGATGAGATCTGCCATTGAGTTTCGGGGCTCGGAGAACGCAAAGTGCCTTGTTGGAAACTGCCACGCACGTCACAAAACAAGCTCGCGGTCCGGGGGGGTTTTTGTTTTGTTTTTGTTTTTGTTGATTTCTTCCCCCAAGACCACAACAAGGTTTCTGCCTGGTCGCAGCTGTACAAGGAATGCTGTTCAGTACACACACAAGACAGATGCAAAAGAGCGATCAGAAGGATACAGAAAAATGGACCAAAAATTACCCATGTTTCCCAACACCAGAAACAAAGTTGTGGAGGAGATAGTATATCCAACTGATCCGTTCGACACCAAGAACTGTTCCTCCACACTCGCGTCCACAGAAATCCGGACAAAGCAAAAGGAAAAAAGAGGAAAGTAGGTAGCATGCCGCACCCAAGAGGCACCCGTCGTCCCCCATCCAATCGAGGCAAGAGAGGATGTTGTGATGGTGCGGCCAGTCTTTGGAGGTCACAAAGAAGAAGAGCTCCCTGGACGTACAGGGCCCTAAAGCCAGGCCTCAGAGTCCGGAGAGGGAGTCGGGGAGGCGGGACCATCTTCCATGGACGACCGACGGGCGTGGGAGCGAGGGCCGACGCCGTCGTGGGTGGAGATCCCGAGGCTACGAGCCGCGGCGGCACGGACCACGGCAATCTCTTGGTCGGTGGCTCGGTCGAATGAGCATCTGTGGTAGACTGGGCTGGAAATGCACCTCTCGCACTTGCCGGTTCTCGAGGTAGACTTGCGGCAGCGAGCTTGGGCTGCGCGGCACGGGTCGCAAGGAGGGACGATACGGTCCCCGGTCTCGAGAGTGCCCACCCAGGTTTGGGCGAGCGCATCGAGTTGCTGGTCCAAGACCTCCCCCGCTCTGAGAGGCTCCGGAGAAGCCGAGGGTTGGTTCTTGGCACCTAGAAGCTGGTCGTGCAACTCCTGGCGGATCATCCCGATGTCCAGGTCGGGAGAGGGTGTCACGGAAACCGAGCGTCTGCGCTCGAGGTCGACAATGCGGTCCGTGACACGGGCCTTCACCGCCTTGGCCTTCTCCATCAGCACCCGGGTTCGATGAAGGAGCGATATCAGTTGGAGATCCGTAATCTCCATAATGGCGAGCTCAGTCGTCTCGTCTGCCTCCCGAGGGGTGTCGGGAAGGGCACGGACGGCATCAGCGCATCTGGTTTCCACCAAGCGCCAGTCGCACTCGGACACGAAGACGGCGATGTCGTTCATATGGAAACAGCAAAATCGCTTGCCTTCGTTGAGCCCGCTTCCGTTGACCATCTTGATCTTTTCTTCCGTGGCTTTGCCGGACCTTGCCCACTCGACGATCGATCGCCAATCGATTGTCTCGGTCTTGGGCACCGTTACGATCGGGCCTTCCAAGGAAATCTCCGGGCCCTGAGCACGGCGAGTGGCATCGACCGTGACGCCCATATGAGCGGCCAAGCTCTCGCCGGAATGGAACACCCCTGACATGTTGTTGTTGTTGTTAGCCGAGATATCAGGACGAGACAGCGATGGGGGTCCGCCATCATTACCTTCCACCTCCTCTAGCATCTTGACCATCGCCATCATCTCCTCACCATTGGGAACCAGAGGAAGATCCCTTGCGATCCGAGGGATGTAGTTGAGATGCCGGACTTGGCCTGAAGTCAAGTCAGCAACCGTTCTCTCGGTCGTTCTGGCAATGCCTGATGTACCTACCGGCGAAGGGTGAGCTAGCCTCGGCTACCGCTGCGTCGAAGGCGGAAGGCATGGTGAAGGATGGGAGGTGTTCCGGGAGAGAATTCCAATTGGAAGATGCCGTTGCTCGACCGACGTCGGGCTGGATCCAGACGGTGGTGGCACTGCTGCCAAGTAGGTAGAGATCAAGCGCTGGAGGGGGTCTCGTGGGGGATGAGTGTGAGGAAGAAGGAAAGATCAGAATTCGAGAAGAGACGGGGGGGCTTGGAGGTTATTATACACGCTGTGAACACGGCACGCACGCAGAGAGAGACGGAGAGAGAGATGAGCGATTCTTTCTGTCCACAGGGAGCAGAAGAAGCGAAAGCCCCGTATTTCCCCCGACACAGCGTCATTACCCCCATCGCGGCCGGCCGAGATGCCGCCGCCGCCAGAAGCGGAAACGCCACAAAACCGGACAAGCTTGCCAAAATGTAACGTTTGGTTGACGGCGGTGCTGTCCAACGTGCAGCGGGAGCTGTCCATGGTCCGATGGGAACTTGTGAACGGGTTGGGCGGCGTCTTGCTTGTCGCCGCGAAGCTAGTTGCCCGTCCATCTCCCAGGGATCGGGGCCGGGCATGAGCATGTGGACCGTCTCGACTCTGCGATCGACAGTGCCCATTGCCGGCCTCGTCCCAGAATAAGCAGACGCGCGTGAGCGTGACGTTGGAAGTCAACGCCATCCTACCTTGGTGTGTCCAGCTCACCAATAGCCCGAAAGCTTAAATCGGGGGAACAGCCAGAGAGACGAGATGGCGGCCCTCAGCTGAGATTTCCAGATGGAAACGTGCCATCATGGACAGGAAGAATCGGTCCGTCTCGCCAGCTAAGTTTGGGATGGAATTTTGGGAAGTGACCACGGCGCTTTGGTGGTCGAAGGACCGGGTCATCTTCTCGACATCATGATAGGTACCGAGGCTCCCGAACCAAAGTTTGCTGTGTGCACTTCTCGGGCGTCCACGGAGACGCCCCCGGATATACGATCGGATACGACCCAAGTGGTATCAGTCGACGTGGCCATATCCGACGTGATCCTATCCGACGTCGGGGCCCCGGAACCGTGTCGCTTCCCACATCCACCCCCGGGGCTCCGGCCTGGGTGTCAAAATCAAGACGCCTCGTAGCTGTGACCATCCCGTTTGCCAGCTGCCGACCAGAGAGCAGCTTGCGCTGGTGTACGAGAGAGGTGCCGCTACCATTCACACAAGCGAGTTCCCTGAGGTGGCAAGGGCTGCTACGTGCTGGCGTCGGCCGCAAGAATGCCCGGCTCACTGAGTCTCCGCCGGCAGCACGAAAAGAAGTCAGAAGAAAAGAAGAGATTGAACAGCACGGCCGGACATCTCCAACGTCTCATACGGAATTCAGCATTCGAAAGGCTGCATCCGGTTTCTGTGGGTACTTGCATCCCTACCATCCCATCGGATGCTCGATTCCCCCCCACCATGGAAGTTCAAAAGAGGACCTCGGTCACGGCCCAGTCTCTACGATGCCGAGAATCTTCCCACACCAGCCCCACCAATGCATGTCCCTAGCCACAAAAGAAGGGCTTACCCCTGTTCCTTCGTAGCGGGGTTTCACTACCAGGGAGGGGAATCTTGACTTCCAGGTTTCCCCAAGGCTGAGGCGGGAAGCAAGCTTGAGCTCCGGGCGCGGCCCCACCAAGAAACAGCAACTACCGCCTACCGACTCCCGTCCCGTCTTCTTGCTGCTCGTTGCATACAACAACACGAATACACACACAGAGCAGCCATACGTCCACGCTTGGTTCGTCTCAATCACGAATCAGCGCTTTGCGTTTTCGACATTCACACATATCGAGAACGGCCGCCTGCCGAAAAATCGATCCCCCTTTCAGAAGCGATCATGGCCGACAGAGGAGGGTTCCACACCGCCGGCGCAACGAGAGGTGGTGGCGGCGGTCGAGGCAGAGGAGGTGCAGGCGGTGGTCATCGCGGCCGCGGTGGTAGAGGCGGACAAGGCGGCGGCGACCGCGGCGGAGGTCGAGGCGGCTATGGAGGCGGCAACAGGCACCACAACCATACCGGCGGCGGCGAGGGTGGATCAGAAGAGACGGAGCGCCCCAAGAAGGAGAATATCCTGGACCTTAAGAAGTACATGGACAAACGGGTCATGGTCAAGTTCAACGGTGGCCGGGAAGGTATGATATTCCTTGTTCTCCCCTGCGTTGAGGGTTCACTCCGAGGGAAGAAAGGCTGACGAGATATCATCCAACCAAACAGTGACTGGTGCTCTCAAGGGATACGACGCCCTGATGAACTTGGTTTTGGATGAAGTTGAGGAGGCCGTAGTTGGTACGTCGCTGGCACTCTTTTTTTTTTTTTTTTTTTTTTCTTTTTTTTTTTTTCTTTCTTTTTTTTCCCTTTCCTGTCCGCTTCACCATCTCCATATCCCGAAAGCATGCCGCTCACCAAGCCAAACACTGTCTTCGTCCCCTTTTTGTTCCCGCGAAACCAAGGGGATTACGTACTGACCACGATTGCGAAACAAAACAGACGAAGAAGGCAATGAAACCACACGATCTCTCGGCCTCGTAGTCGTCCGCGGCACCCTCCTTGTGGTCATCAGCCCTGTCGACGGCAGTGAGGTGATAGCAAACCCATTTTTGGCTGTGGAAGAGGATTGAGGACGGAAGTACATAAAAAGAAAAGAGAGACAGGGAGCATGGAATCGACATCCGAGCACAAACAAAAACCACCCGTTGGTGGTCACCTACCACGGTGCGGTCTCCAAGTTGTAGGGGAACGCGGATTCAGTTATGGCACTCCCGTACAGATACCAGGAAGAACCAGAGAGGGGAAAGCTATCTCGGCGAACAGGGAGGCGAACCACACCAAATGGTACTCCGCTGTCCGTTGGGAAAGTGAGGCATCAGGTGGTATACCTGTTCACCACATGGGATCATAATCGAGAGACAAAGAGGAATACAATTCCAGACAGGGCGGACCGTTACTAGAGAATACGGATGAGCACAAGCTGACAAAACATACCGCTGAAATGATGGCAAAATTGGGTTCGAAAAAAAACCAAAAAAAAAAAAAATATTTTTTTTTTTTTACCTTGGTGGCTTCTTCGCCCCCGGAACAGAGAGATGAAAGGGCTTCGAAAGCATTGTGAATAGATTTTGTGTATTTTTTTCCTTACTACATTACTACAGACACATTCTCACTAGGCCATGTAACCCTCCCGCCTCTTATTTCGCTACAACACCATTCCCACATTCTTCTTTTCTCCCGTGCGAACCATGGCTAACTCGGGATCCATCGCCGTCTCACCGTGTGATCGGAACCCCGATCGGGGTATCCATTGTAGTGGTTCGAGTCGAGAGCGACCGTGTTGCACCTTTTATCCCTTTTGAATCAGCTTGTGTCGCTCGCACGTGCCTGCCTTGCCCTGTATGTCTCTCGTTCTCAAAACTTCTTGGACGAGAGCCTCTTGGGCGGGCGGGCACCTTCTTCTTTGGACTCTGTACCGTATGAGCCTCCTCGATAAGCTTCTCACTTTCCGTATAGCCCACACCTCGCGAATTTCTCCTGGATTCCTTGATAGCGGCCGTAGTGCGGGCCTCCTCGTGAGAAGTCCCCGACTTCTTCTCAAACGTCGTGAAGAGGACATCCGGAAGGATTGTCTCGGCGCCCATCCGAGTTGCTGCCCTTGTTGGGTTCGCCCACATACCCCCTGCTGGAATGACCGGATGCCCCTGGGCCCCGCAGTTGTGTTGTAGGCTTGCTACCCGAGGGCAGATTGGAGTACTGCGAAGAAAGTATGGTCGTTACAGCCACTGACCTTGCCCATGTAGTGGAACACTAGGTTGGATTTGCGTGGCAGGAGGTTGCTAATTTCCAGGCCCCGGCAACCCGTTTTTGCTGAACTTGAGCAATTCGTTGTAACTGCGCTCAAAGCACTGCTTGAGCTCCTTGTAGCTAATGATAAAGACCGTCTCGTTCTCGGCGCTGGTGAGGACGATCTTTTCGTCTATACCGGCGTCTAGCTTGCTCATGCAGAGAAGCATGTGACCAATGCTAAGGTTCGGTTTGCCGTCGGCGTCCACGGCGTGGAAGACGTAGTCGCGAAAGAGCTTCAACTGGTATCGTTCCCCGGTCTCGGACCAGTTGGGCTGACCTCCTAGATCGCCACGTTCATTGATCTGGGCCAGTTTCATCATGAGGCGAGCGACCCTGCCATTTTCCACCTCTCGCGCAAGCTGAGAATACTTTTCATCACCATCCTGGAGGGCAAGATCGAAGTTGTTGGTCATCTGCAGAGCAATGCCATTGAGAAAGCCATCGATGGTCTTGGTTGGAGAGGTGGCTGGTGACAACAACCACTCGATCGCTTCTTTCAGATTGGGCGAGTATTTCGTGGCCAAGTGAGCCAGTGTGGCCGAATTGTTGTTCACCATATGTGCCGGCGTGGTACCGGAAGCCAGTGACAGCATCACGGTGCCGAACTTGGTGAGGTCTTCCTCCTGGAGTTCCTGAATAGGCCTGGGGGAGTCGAACTGAACAACATCGAGGATGGAGCATGCCGCAAGTCGAATACGATGGTGGTCTGTCACGAGGATCTTACTGAGCTCCAGGCACCTGGCTGCCAGATTGTTGGAATGAATCGCCTTGAGGGCATTGGCAATTTGGCACATGTAGCTCCAGAGAACATTTTCCGGGATGACGGGAGTTCCCCCTCGGGTCCGACCGTTGTTGTGGGAAGCGGAGCTCGAAGGGAAGTGGTGTTCCTGCAGCGTCCTGGAAAGCGGATGAAAATCGAACACGAAAATGAGCGAGCTATCGTTCCACGCCCTAGTCGTAAACGCCTCATGTACGGTGACAATGTTTGCGTTCTTGATCTTCTTCCATTCCTTCATCACGTTCAAAATCGCTTTCTCGTTGGTGAGTCGATACCCTTCGAGTCTCCTCAGCGCGTAATGCCGACCCAGACGGCTGTTCATAGCCTTGTACACCCAGCTGGGGTAGTGGAACGACTTTGTATTTTTGTCCTTCTTCTTATAGAGCGGACAGAGTGAGTGCCAATTGTCCACCTGGTGGCTGGGAGATACCGTCTGCAAAGTGGCATGCATCTTTTGCTGAATCTCTTCCCTCATCTTTGCCGGCATAAAAAAGTCATAGGTGGATCGTTGCCACGGCTGTAGATCTCCGCGATACGAGTCAAATGGCTGGTAGAGATGGTAGTTGGGCGGCTGCTGCGCACGAGAACCGAACTGCGCGGCTGCAGAGTAATATTGCGCCCCAGGGCCTGCGATACCGCCGTGATCATTTGCGTATGGATTGAACTGGCTGGTCTGCGGGAGGGCAGCGCCCACTGGGTTCATCGTAAAGGGGTCCGGGTACATTCCGCTGCTCTCTTGCGTGGCCGGCGCATTGGGCGTAGCCTACATGTGACATTATGAGCTCGGGCGTGGAAATTCTGAAAGAGAGGGCCAAACCATACATTGTTCCCGACATCGTAGTTGTGGGGGGTGAATTCCCTGATGGAGGCTGGGTTGAATAGGGAATCGGAGTTGTGCTTGACAGTCGCCGCGGAATCTTTTCGACACGGTTAGAGACAACGAAGAGAGCAGATCCAGGCAGAGTGTGCTTACGAGAAGTTCCGCGGGGAGTGAAAGGTGCAGCATTGGCTGCCTGGGAGGAAAGGGTGGACGACTTTTTGGGAGGTCCCCCATGTTGACCCGAGGGAGTAAAGGACGGGGACTCGACGTTGAATGGCTTCTTCGACATGCTGCCACTATCCATGTCAGAACGTTGCGAAGTGCCTCGATAGAGGGACATTGGACTGGGCAAGGAGAGGTGCACGGCTATTCCATCGATCCGCTCGGGAATTCACTCCCGGCGCGGTGGTGTTCTTCTCGATCGGCTGGCACCGACCCATGCGCGATACCGGGGTCGTCGTGCAAGAATCATGACAGCAACGGAGATGACACTGGAGGCGGAGCGGGTTTCCGAGACGGAAACACCTCGTGTTCACTGGGAAGAGTCGCGCAAGAGCACCTACAAGTCTGACTGCGCGTGCGCAGGATGGCTTCTATTTAGATCCCTGTTTTGATCATGGTTGAAAGCGCAGCCCGAGTCTTCGTAGCGGCAATGGCCGTATATAAGGATGTTTCGACAGAGAGTATCCTTCGTATCTGCGATTGAGAGTCGACCACCCGTCAGCAAGTGCGCTACGAGTAGTTCGAGCGCAGCACTACGCTGGGAGCAGTCGCAACCCACCTCTACCCTTGGACCGTGGAGACCCGACATGTCGCCGTAGATCAGTTGAAGTGTACCGCGTTGTCGCCATGACGTGTGCGGTCGCGATTATGGCAAGATGGAACGTGGAGGGGTGGGATCAAGGTTGAAACAGAGACAGCCTCTCGATCGGTTCTACGAGATCTGACAAATGGAAATGTTAGCGCGAGGAGTGCGAGTAGCAGCGAGGACCGTATGAAGGAACGTGGGTACGAAGCAAGATGGTGGTGACTGTTGATGGCTGTGATGGCAAGATAGGCACTGTGGAATTCCCCATGCTCGTGCTCGTCTGTGGAATGCCATGCTCGGAGTACACCACAGCAGAATAAGAAGAGCAAGGCCAGCTCAGGTCTCGAGAGAGGGCTGAGCAAGGATTGGATGGAAGCCGGGGGGGGGCCAGGAGGAGGAAGGGAAGCAGGACGGGCACAAAATCGTCGCCTTTCTCACTTTTCGATGATGAGGATGAGTAGTGGAATTCTCCCATGGTTTGCTCTGCACCACCAAGAGGGTTCCCATACAACCGCACGACAACCTGAACGATCTAGGCGCAGCAGGCGACGATAGAATGCCAAGTTGCGCTTCGCGGTGAGACGACGGCCCAATGGCGACAGGCTGCACGGGGACGGGACGAGGATGGCGATACGAGACAAAGGGAGGGCGCTATCGCCGATGGCGGCAACGAGTCGGGGTCTGTTTCTCTCCTTCTCGTGAGGAAGATTGTCGACGGCGCAATGCCCTGGCTGGCACTCGACCTGGAATAGAGGCAGTGCAGCCGCGGGTGCAGGTGCAGATTGAGTATGTGCCCGTTGCTTATTTGAAGAGATTCGATGGATGGGATGGAACCGAGAACCAAACCATGGGTGCCCGCCCGCCGCTGGGCTGCTAAAAGCGGTTAAGGTATGTTGGTAATGGGGGCCGGATACGTACAATAGGTAGGTCGGTAGCCTCCGGCGCATTCCCTGTCCTTGGCTTTTGGGGGTCCTGAGGAGAGAGTGCACAGAGGATTCTGCAGGCCGAGTTTCATGCACGTACGAAGTACGTGTAACAAGAAATGTCGTTTAAAAGCTTATCGTGTGGAAATCAAGTTTGGGGGGCATGGGAGGAATCTGATAAGACGAAGGCTGCCCGCCTGGCTGGCCGTCACTACGGGGTCTAGGTATTGATTGGACGGGGCATTCATCCATTGGACGGGCATTCATCAACTGGACGGGGCATTCATCAACTGGACGGGGCATTCATCAACTGGACGGGGCATTCATCAATTGGACGGGCATTCATCAATTGGACGGGGCATTCATCCATTGGACGGGCATTCATCAATTGGACGGGGCATTCATCCATTGGACGGGCATTCATCAACTGGACGGGGCATTCATCAACTGGACGACGCATGCAGCATTTGTCAAATGCCCGAAAGCTGTCTCTATCTACCCAGTAGAACTTGGTATCTACGTTGCCTTTTGCGAGCCTGCATTTTAGAACAACACCGCGCAGGAGTCTCCCATCTCTCAATAAATAATTTGTCGCTGTTCCCTCCACCACATGGATCGGTGCTTGGGATCTCATCCGGTGCAGACCAGGTAATCTGCATCTTCCAAGGACCCAACACTGATCAAGGTACGTCCGTGTGAGTTCTACGTATGCGGTACGGCGTACATGTGCATCCCTCATACACGCCGCCCCGCACACTATTTGGGTCCGGCCCTGGCTTTGAGGTTATGCTGCTTTACACACACGTAAGATACATATGCGGAAGCTTATGTACTGCAGGTACCTGTCCGGGGCTTCCGTTGTGAACGTTGCCGCGTTGCCCCGTTACAAGACAACTTTAAAGACAACCAACCACACTTGGTCAAGCTTGGGTACCTTGGTTGTTTCTTGCCCTTATTTCTTTACAATCCCAAACGCCGGTTTCCCCATTCCCTGCTTCTTACCCCAAACAGAAAAGAAAAGGAGGAGAAGAAGAAGAAGAAGAAGAAGGGCGAGCATGGCAGACGATACCGATTTCGATCTCAGTGGGCTATCCCCTAGCCAGCGGGAAGCTTTGGCGCAGTACTTGGAACTTACAGGACAGGAGCCGAAAGATGCTGTTCCCCTTTTGCACAGGGCACAATGGAATGTTCAGGTCGGTGCCACTCCATACCCTATTCTTTGATTTATGCACGTGGCAGACTGACGAGGTGGACGTTGATTCAGATCGCAATTGCCAAGTTCTTTGATGGCGACGGGCCAGACATCGTTGCCGAAGCGCAGGCCGAACACGATGAAACCCTCCGAACAGCCGCACGATTCGAGAATCTCCAAGATACTTTCGACGACGATGGACCACAGCAACGACAACAACAACAACAACAACAACAACAACAACAACAACAACAACAACAACAACAACAACAACAACAACAACAACAAGTACGAGGTGGCCGTCGGCCAGAACCGGCACCCCGAGTTGTACCGCACCGGCCCATCAACGTTCGACCTCCCGGGTTGAACCTCTTGTCGATCCTATTCGCCCCATTTTCGTTCGCCTACAGCGTGACCCGCGGCTTCGGCAATGGCGTACTCCGCTCAGTACTATTTTGCCTGTCTTTCCTGCCGCTGGCACTCAGACCACAGACTCTCGCTACTACCATCCGCGGCCTTGGACAGACTACCCCACGGAGCGCTGCCCTTCCTGCGGCGGCGGCACGGAGGTTCCGGATAGATTTCGAGGAGACGTACGGTGAAGATGGCCTGGACTTTTTTGACGGCGGTTTTGCCCAGGCTCTGGACACCGCCAAAAAGGATCTCAAGTTTCTCTTGATGGTTCTGGTAGCGCCCGAACACGACGATAGTCAGTCCTGGATTCGCAACACACTGCTTGCTCCCGAGGTTGTTGCCTTTCTGACAGACCCCTCGAATAACATTATGATCTGGGGAGGCAACGTTTCGGACCCAGAAGCCAACCAGGTGGCGCTCGAGTACCGGTGCAACAAATTCCCCTTTGCGTGTGTCGTCTGTCTCACGCCTAAGGAAGGAAGCACACGTATGAGTATTGTTAAGCGGTTAGTAGGGCTTCTCCCGCCAGCCCCATTTTTGGCCGGGATACAAAGCGCGCTCACCGATTACTCGGCCGACCTAAACGCTGCTCGCGCGGAGAGGGCCGCACAAGACTATGCCCGCAGGGTACGGGACGAACAGGACGCAGCATACGAACGATCCTTGGCTGCGGACAGGGAGAAGGCGCGCCTCAAGGCCGAAGCTGAAGCTGCCGAGGCGGCGGCCAAAGAGCTTGCGTTAAAGAAGGGGTTGGAAGCCGAACAACAAGCGGCGCTGCGGCAACGGTGGAGGCGATGGCGGGTGAGCACTCTCGCCCCGGAGCCAGCTCACGGGGCCAAGGACGTTGTTCGCTTGGCACTCAACATGGGCCGAGATGTTGGACGGGTGATACGCAAATTTGACGGCAGCTCACCACTCGAGGAGCTCTATGCTTTTGTGGAATGCTATGATCTTATCCAGGACTCGTCTCGGGATGACGAAAAAGTCTCGAAACCGGAGAACTACAAGCATGATTACGCATTCCAGATCTCTTCGATCATGCCAAGGGAGACGTTCGAACCCAGCGAGACGGACACCATTGGAGAGAAGATGGGCAAGGGCTTGAACTTGATCGTGGAGTACGATGAATCAGCAGAAGAGGAAGAAACGGAGGCATGAGGAAAGCATGGGGCGGTGGTACAGGAAAGAAAATGAAGTTCTTCTTTCACGGCTTGCGACCGACGGGAAATCAATCATGGTCGCAGACAGAATTCGGTAATGGGATATGTTTGTACATATTCGGGCATCAACGTTACACTGTAGCCATTCGAGAGCAGGCGCATAAGCGGACCGGTTGGGCATGGCATCTCACTATACTACTGTTGCGCCAAAAGAGAAATCTCGAAACCATCCGATGACAGTCAGCGACACGCAACACCGTTCGTTTGCCTTTCTTGGTTTTTTTTTATTTTTATTGTTATTATTATTATTATTTTTTATCTATTTTTTTATTTTTTTATTTTTATTATTATTTTTTAGGTAAGCAAGTCCCTTGTGTAGTAGATAGACAAGTGTCGGATGAGCTGTGTCCCACGACACACATGTTCCGGACGTCAACCCGGAACCTGTGTTCAACTGATCCCTCATCAGCGGCACATAATCTTGGTGGAGGAAAAACCACTGCAATCAAATGATCGCTGCCTTGGTTGATGCGGCCACCTACCGCTGGTCACATACAAACGGTATGCTAGCTTGCTCCTCTCTTGATCTCGGCACAAGACATTGTCCGAATCTTTCACTTCAAACTTGTGAGACAGGCCAGTGCGGAAACCAAGGCTTCTTTTGGTACGGGTCTCTTCCTTGCAACCGCATTTCTATGCACTGTATCCCCGTCCTGCGTTCTCCTTCTCCAACGTTTGTTTTGTCGCAAGACAGGAAACGGCCACGACGGCCCACTGCCGCCTATCCGCCTGTTCGCGGGGGTGTTTGCAGCACCCAACTGACCTTCCCACACTTCCCCAGGCAGGGGTCCGTCCCCCACCACCGCCTGATGAATGGGGCACCCCCTGGTAACAGTTATCAGAGCGTGAGTGACTCCGCAGCCGGACGGGCAGGCAACAGGCTTGCAAGCGCCATCTGCTAGCAGCCAAACAGGCCAGGGAGACGGGGGTTGCGATACAAAGTAGTAGGTTACAGTCCCCCCGAAGTAAGGAGGAGA
Organism: Podospora australis; assembly: GCA_033296905.1. Taxonomy (NCBI): domain Eukaryota; kingdom Fungi; phylum Ascomycota; class Sordariomycetes; order Sordariales; family Podosporaceae; genus Podospora; species Podospora australis. The sequence continues at coordinate 61,055 of MU864381.1, forward strand.
AGAAGGTTTCTTCCTGATTGTCCGTCTGGCCGAGTTCCGTGGTTGGGATCCTGGGGCCACATCCAAACCTACCAAAATCAACACAGACGGCGCTTGTCGGACATAACACAGACCGTAACGGGAACGGGCAACGAGAAACGAGATCGGCCCGTAGTGTAGAACAACGGGACGGGTGGGATCGCGCTGCTGTGCTGCATGGTTGCGCGGCGATCAAAAAGCGCGTCCCCGACGAAACGAAACGACCCTGCGTCGGCGGCTTGACTCCTCCTCCTCCTCCTCCTCCTCGCACTTTCGCATTGCATCGTTGCTGGGAGTTGTTATTTTCGGCTTGGCTGCGCAAAACGAGGCTTGCTTGGCCCGTCTTCTTCTTCTTTGAGGCATGCAAGAGAAGTGCAGCTTACAGCACAGCACACATATTGTGCCAATTTCTCACCCCCGAACGGACCAGAGAAAGCTTCGAAAAGCTGCACGAACTGTCTCGGCCGTGACCCCTGTCGATCGAACAGCAAAGAAGCGAATCAACCCCAACGACGACGCGCCCCCCTCTCCACGACGTCGATCGACCACAAGGTGTACACCGGACCGCCTTCGAAGATGAAGGGGTTCAGCATGAACAAGGTGCTGGGCACCATCAAGAAGAGACACAGTATGAGCGATCCTGTTCCTGCTTGTCAGCGCCGTGAAAGCAGACTGGGGAGGGGCAAAAGAGGGAGAGAAGCAAGACTGACAAAGTAATCAGCATCCAATTCCGATGGAGCAGTAGTAGATCCCGCGACCGAGTCCCCTGAAGAAACGGCTGCGCGCTGTGTGGTATGGAAAAAGGATCCTCTCCCCCCTGGCGAATGCTGGCTTCCCGAAAAACGGTTTCCTGGAGTCGAGATGACTGACTCGAGCTCTTCAGAAACAATTCTGCGAGTCGCGGGGAAGCGCATCGGTACGTTAGCACACCCAAGTCCAGTGCGTTGAGCAGTGGCGGAAAGCGAGGGAGACAGTGCGAAGAGGAAGAACACAGAACAGTTTTACCAACATGTAGTTAGGGCGACGATGTCATCTTCCTCCCTTCGATCGTCGAGGCCGCCGTTGCCTCACCAGCCGCCGCAACCGAGGCTGCGCGTCTCATTCGCAAATTCCTGGGCCGCGACTACTGGAGCAGGCCCTCGTGTCAGTACAATTCAATCATGCTCATCAGGATTCTTTGCGACAACCCGGGCCCCAGCTTCACGCGAAACATCGACAAGAAGTTCGCCGATACTTGCAAGGAACTGTTGAGGTCCGGAAGGGATGTGAGCGTGCGACAAATGTTGATGGAGACGCTGGACTCGTTCGAAAACACCAAGGGGTATGACGAAGGACTGGCCTTGATTGTTGAGATGTGGAAAAAAGAGAAGGAGAAGGCCTACAAAGCTTATGGGGTGAGTGGGAAGGCTCTCAACCCCTGCAAATCCAGAAGACCTGAGGTCGGAGCGATGGTGATGGAGGACTTGCTGCTAACCGCCGAGACAAACCTAGGGCTCATCGTCATCTGCTCCTCGGGGAGTCGTTGTGCCTTCCTTTCACCCCGGACATCAGCAGCAGCCAGGCTACTACCACCACCACCAGCAGCAGCAGCAGCAGCAACAGCCAGTCTACCCGCAACAACCACATGCAAGCAGAAGACAGCTTCCGGATCCTGTAGAGCTCGCCAATCGCCTTGAAGAGGCACGCACATCAGCCAAACTTCTGGAGCAAGTTGTGGCGTGCACCCCGCCCAGCGAAGTGCTCTCAAACGAACTCATCAAAGAATTTTCCGACCGATGTACCGGCGCGTCTCGCTCTATCCAGGGGTACATGTCGGCCGAGAACCCTGGTCCAGACAACGACACGATGGAAAGCCTCATTGACACCAACGAGCAGCTGCAGCAGGCCCTCAACCATCACCGTCGCGCCGTCCTGCAAGCCAAAAAGCACCTCGGCCTTGGCCAGGGAGGGCCGGAGGGCGGCCATGAGCGGTCCAGTCTGACCCCAAGCCCTGGCGGTGCCCCTCCGGGACACCCACCGGCCACGCAGCAGTACAATCAAGGAGTTCCTCCGGCGGCAGCGCGAACACAGATGGGCAGTGGGCGTGGAGGCAACGGATTTGGCGTGCCAGGCGGGGCTGGATTCGGAGGCGCGGGAAGCAGCAGCGCAAGTAGCAGCAACGATAAGGGCAAAGCATCGGCCTCGGGAGCAGGTTTGGGTGGGCAATACTCCTCGTCCGCATACGTGCCAGCTGCAGCAGGCCCTTCCCGATCAGCCACCGTGACCCCTCACAGAGACAGCAGCGAGGCAGAAGACCCGTTCAGAGATCCTCCCACACAACACGACAGGTTTACCACTTCGGATGGGAGGAGTCGGGGCCGCGACTCGACCAGTGATGAGACGCCCCGTCTCCCTTACGAGCCGTATCATCCCGGTTTCATGGGGTCGTCTGCTTTTTCATCCGACGGTGGCCACCAGCAGAAAAAGAAGGCAGGCGAGTTGGAACCTGTCACCCCCGTATCAGATGACGATGACACCACGGATAGGCGGTATCGCCCTGCGGCGACAGCTCCGTCGTTGTCCGCCACAGATGATCGGCCAGAACCCCCTGTCAAGGACCCAGGGCCTCTGTATCGGTACTGAGAAGGTATACAGTGTGGTGTGCTTGGGTCCCATGATCAAGGACAAAAAGATGGGAGGTTGGAAGGTGGAGGCTGTAGTGAGCGCGGATGGACTCCCTTCCGGTGTTTGCTTTTCTCCTCTTGTTGTGAATGATGAAGCTGGAGGAAGGCTACCTACATGAAGTATTTTCACCTGTGATGTCACGTTTTTGTTGGTTTGCTGAGGGAGATCTCTGTCTCGCTCGCGGATGTGGGATGGCAAGGAACTTTGGCGGTTTTCTCTTTTTTTTTTTTTTTTTTTTTTTTTTTTTTTTTTTTTTTTCTTTCTTCTTCCCTTGATTTCTTTCATTTGGCCGTATTGGAGGTACTTGGTGTGCTTGATGCAGGGAAGAAGTGATCGCCAGTGATGCGAGTGAGTGTGTGGCGGTCGAGGAAGACTGGGAGATCGATGCAAGCACCCAGGGTAACTCGAGGGACTAGGGTGCGCAGATAATACACAGGGAGAGGTATGTTTGAGTTTCGTCTCGTATTTTCAAAAACGGATCACCTATCTTGTCTTCTGATGTGTCATACATTGTGGGAAGACTTCGCGACTTAACTGCATGTGGAAGGCAGAATGGGATTGTAGTGACCATCGAGAGGGCATCGACCATGTATGTATGTATCTATCGCATGACAGAATCGACGTCGAGTATTGAGAGCCAACTGTGCTTCACTAGATACCGGGTTTCACTTCTTTACGCTTCTCTTCGGAGACATCACAGAGTGGGCGGGCTTCCACAATGGATTGGGGATTGGGATGGGGATTGGGAAAGGGGAAGAGATGGGAACTTGAGAGCGGTGTGGCAAAGAACAGGAAGACCTGACAATTCCTTGGTCCTGAACCGGAAAAGAACGCTTACGGGCGCTGATGGGGGTGGCCGACTTGCGAGAGGCGAACCAACACCAGGCAGGGCTACCAGGTGCATGCCATGCAGTTGAGACTCCCGACGCGAAGCAAATTGATTCCTCTCGAGGTCGAGAGAGAGTCGACAGGAACAGTCGAATGAGAGCTGCGGCCCTGAGGAACCATCGCTACGGAGCAACCAATATCATCGGCTTCCTCTCTATGCCCTTTTTTTTTTTTTTTTTTTTTTTTTTTTTTTTTTTGTCTCGGCCCGATCCAAACAAACACGACGAAGACAGCCAGTATGCGGGACGAACGCTTGTCTTCGTCGGGGACATGCAGGCGGTGGAGGGCGGACAAGTATTCCTCACTCTCGCTTCCATTGGCCAGTGAGGTCTTTCTTCAACAAGGGCTGGGCTTGTAGCGAACCTACCGAACCTGAGCGTGGTGTGGATGGGTGGGTGAAGTCGGTGCGCAGACAAACGGCGAAGTCTCCCTCGCCGGGCTCTCGAGTGCTGATGCGAGTTTGCCTGCGGATGAATGCACCACTGCCTTGCTCTCTCCCCATTCATCCATCCCTCCCTCCCTCCCTCCCTCCCTCCCTCCCTCCCTCCCTCCATCCATCCAGTGGTCTCACCGCAATCCTATCCTCTTGCTTTCTCGTCCACCCCTTCTTGTTCACCGACGCGACGGCTTGTGATGGCGTACATGTACAGATGCTACCTTGTTTCGTCGACATCGGGTGGAGTTCGGCTTGCGTGACGGGAGAAAGAGGCCATCTTTGAGGGTATCAACGGCGAGGGACGGCTGTCCGCTTTGCGCCATTGCCTGTCAAGACGTTGATGAAAACGAGATGCTACGTGACGTATCGTCTCTATCCTCGTTCCTCAGCGGTATGCTTGTTCTCGAGCCAGGCCGGGGGCGAAGATAGGGTCTCGTCGGAATCCAATTCGCTCTCTGGGGCACCCCGATCGCCTCAAGGAGCAAACACCACGGCTTTCTGCATGTCACGAACAATCAAGTTCTGTATGGTATGGTTGATCGATGCCACCGGTGTCTGACGCGAATAGGGGTCGGGGTTGGGGAGGAAAAGCAAACGTGCCCGTCCACGCCCACCTACACACAATCCCGGCGGAAGCACCTACGGAAAGTCAGGCAGGTAGTAAATGCCTTGAGGTTATGTGATAGCTCGCAAATCATCGGCACGGGACGAGAGTTGGCCAGAAATTTGTTGGATACAGTCTTGAAAGGCCCGAAAAGCATCTCAAGGAGGGTCGGGCGGTGGCAAGGAACGAGCCGTGTATCGTCCTTTTCCTGGTGTTTGCTTCATTTTCGTGTCTTGGGTTGAATTTCTTCTTGATGTCACCGATGTGACAGCTCTTTTCTTGTCACTGGCGACTCTCTGTGTCACGTCTCCCCATAGCATGGCTCACCGTGATACGTTACGAACCTACCAGGTACTTACTCATCTCGGGCGCCCAGCGTCCTAGACCCTCGATGGCGGGATCACATCTTCCTGACTGGGAGACAGCGGACTTGGAAACCATTCTTTCATAGACGACAACACCACCGCTCGGCATTTTGACGCGCATTCCTGGTCTGTTGGACGTCGAGATTGTGAAAGACTCTCCCACGTCTCTCTTCCACGGTAGCGGTCATGTCCCAAGCGGTGAGTGGTGGTGGCGGCAACTCCCTGTCGGTCAATAATGCAGAAGTGCGCCGTCCGTCACAGATTTTCGGGGGCTTTTGTGACACCTTCGTATCCAAATCCGTGCCGATGCTTCCCGGTGAAGCGTTTGTATCTCTGAGATTGGGAGGAGAGACCGGAGGCAGTTTTCTCTCTCTTCCAGTGCTATCGAGACCACGGAGGAGCCGTCGTAAGAATGACGAGAAACATGATACTTTCGACGTGTGAGGCCGCGTCCTCGTGATCAGAGCTATTCTGTTCGTACTATCACACGAATTCCGTCGAGACCAACTGGTACGATCGATAGTTGGGGTGATCAGAACATGGCTCATGAGGTTCCAAGAAGGTAGATGCACGTCAGGTGTGATCGGTCACGCATGGGAATGTCACACCTTCGGTCAACGGTGTCTCTGGATCAGGGAGCACAACATGGGTCTGGAAGGCACTGTTGTTGATCGTCTCATGGGTCCTGTGTTTGGTAGTAGCCATGCTCGTAACCTTGGTCCGTCTTCCACATGTGCCCAGCTGATCCCATTTCCACGTCTCTTTCCGTCTACCAATGTCCATAAACTCGACAAGAGCGGCAGGCGTTCCAGGTCAAGTCTGCTCATTGTCGAATATGCTTGAGGGGACAAACAAGTCCAGGCTTTGATGGCCCCCTGCCGATTTCTGCCGCCTGGTTCCAACACACGATTTCCGGGTTTCCTTTCCGCTCTTGGTCGCAATGCTGCACCTTGTGAGACGACCGTGGCAACCGGCAGCCATGTTCGAGGCGCCGGTGGAGAAAAAGGGCGAGCTGCATCGGGTTCGAAGAGGGGAGGACCAATACGTGTGTGACCTCGTCCCGAGAACACCTCACTGGAGGCTTCCACATGTTTCGCGGATAGCTTTGCTGCACATGGTACTTGCGGGTCACGATCCGACTGTGTACCGAAGGTAGTCACCACTTCGGAAAAGGGTCTTGGCCTACATGGTCACTCTGAGACATTCGATCCTCAGTAGAACGGGTCACGTCCCACCCAGGGAGCGAGTTTCCGGTCTTCCCAAACGTGGAGAGCATGCAGGAGGTGACAGAGGAAAGGTGACGGCATGATTCGATTCGGCAGAGTCCCGGGGCGCAGCGGGCCTTCCCGTGCGAGCATCTGTCGCTGCGTTACTCGAGATTGTGGGGGGTTATGCGTCGTCGTTCGTTCGTTTCTTGTCGTGCGAGATGTGCAGAGAGAAGACCAAAACAGACTTCAAGATACCCGTTTCGCAGCCTTGTTATTATTAGCTGTCTCGTGATGCCTAGTATACGAACATGCAGTACGAATCGCTACACCTCAATTCTGTTTACCGTATGAGGATGTATATCCATAAGGTAGGTACTTATGCCGATGGGAGAAGATTCATGGAGGAAGGACACCGACAGTTTTCGAACTCCAATATCTGTAAAGATGGGTCAAGTTCCTGAAGTGGTGGTCCAGTCCAGGATCCTGCGGAGCTTCTGGGCGCAGTCGTCGTGTGGGTGCCGCCAGCGTGATGCTGATTGCTGTGTACTGGGGCGATGGGTGCCACTTGTGCGTGATGGCGTCCGGGTAGTTGCTTTCTGGTGAAACTGCGGGAGGCATAACCTCTGATTTCGAGCTACCAATTGTGTGGTCTGAGACCTCCTTCACTGCTCGAGGGGGTGAGAAGATGGATGTTGGAGCTGTTACGTTCCCCCTCACCGGCTAACCTGCCTGTCACCAAGGACTTGAAAACTGCAGAATCGAGTCCGGATCGGTCAGGATGAGTTATCTTCCTTGTTGATCGATGTAACTTTGGACCCGAAAGTATCATGAGGTACTGATTTCATCCTGCGGGCAGTCAAGGCGGATATTGGCACAGTGTTATCCTGCCTCGCCGGTCTTCCTCTCCTTCACGGAATAGATTATTTGCAGCACTTGCGTGATGCAAGGCAATGCCTCTCGGTACCTTATCCAACATTGTCGTGCACTCACTACCAGAGGTTCTTTCCATAAGGACCCAGCCCGTTTCCTATTTCCTACCTGACCAAGAGTTCGCTTTCGCTCATCGCGCTTCCAGAATTCACCACGCCCGCCTGATCGGAGCCGCTCGCATCTGATCAGGGCATCCCATCTTGTCTCCCCCATCGTGGCTCGTACCGATCAGTTTCAGCTGTGATGAACAGGACCTAGTCACCTTCGTCACGGTTGCCAACATCACATCGACCGCATCTCCTTGGACAAGCAAGCCATCCGCTCACTACGCACTCCTCTCGCCCCCCTACTTGTGCCTTCTTCGACACTCCAGATAAGCAACATGACATTGCTCGTAAGACGGCCTGCCGAGGGAGGTCCGTCACGGGCTCCGACCGGAGGCGAGGTCAAAGTAACCTTTGACGAAGGCGCCATGGTACGAGCCTGCTTTCCTTCGTTCTTCGTGCTCTCCGTACCTGGCCACTGGCTTATGACACGGTAAACAGAAGAATATGAGAAGCTTCGATACGCGAAATCTTCCCGGGAACCATCTCGATCGCAATCTTACTATGATGGCCTCCAAGTTGTTTACAGAGTCTCTCACGATCGACTCTGACTACTTTGTCGACGTCGATGCCTGGATCGACTCTGATGTTCCGTGGAAGAAGCTGGACCGGATCATATGCCGTGGGAACGATGACTCGACCGATACACCCCTAGGCGCCGGCGCAGGAACTGTTTTGTTGGGATTCAAGTCGAACACATCGGACTACCGGGCCTTCGCAAGCATACCCTCTCGGTTTCTTGCCCTGTGCATGGATCACGATATCACTCCGCTGGTGCAACTTTCCGAGAACAAGATCATGTCAATTTCGGATCCCAACTTGGTATATCTGGAAGCCAATGCGCCGAGCCCTGGCGCCTTCCAGTCGACGGATTGGCTTCCATTTGTGTTCGGACTGTGTTCGCTCCATCTGCATGAGCTCGTGCTGCGTGGCTTCGGCGAGATCCGTCCTTTCAGACAAATGTATTCCTTTTGCAATCTTCAGGCACTCAAACTGGTCAGCGGACCACCCTTGGTTTTTCAAGCAGCGTACGCAAGTATACTAAAGTCTTGATAGATAGGTACTGTGTGGCCTTTAGGGCCTGGCGATTGTTGGAATTTCTGTACCCTTCGCCATCTGGAACTGTCGTTCACCAAAGCGCTTCGGTTTTTCGCACAGACAGTTGGGATGATCATGTTTACGACAACGTTCCGTGGTTGAGGAGACTCGCGCTGCGAGACCACAGTACTTTTCGAATCCATCAGCCTGACAGTGCAGAAAGACTGATCAGCGCTCACGCGTTGAAAAGGGCTTCCGAAAGGTTGGACAGCCTCGAACATATGGTACGTTGACTTTGGTGGTTCTTGCGCAACACGCAATTCTCCCAGCATGCTGTGGTTGTGAGGTCGCAAGCTGACATGTCTTACAGGAGGTAGACTTGCCTTTCCAGATCGCCCTGGATCCCCCCTCGTCCAACGAGGGCAAGTCCTTGCTTGAAACGCTCTGTCTTTTGGAGGGCCTCGTCAGCACGAAGCTCCATATCAGCCGGTCAACCCGTCAGGACAAGGACGACTTGGCGCTGGACATCTGCTCCTATCTCGTCATGAACAAAACTGGTCGGGCTTTTCGACGCGTTACGATATGCGCTCTGGAGGAGATCCGGCCCCTGGATGCACAAGCGACCCCGGGCGACGGCTGGAAAACATGGGGTCGGTACCACGAGGTGCAGTACGATTACACCATGGATCCCGGCAATCAGGATCTTACTTGTCGGAAGTCCGACCAGTACAGCAACTTTCGTGTCCGGGATCCGAGAATGTCACTTGAGGGATGAGCTGATGGAGCGCAAGGCGTGGACTCCAACGGGAAAGCACGGGTCCGGAACACGGGAGCGCATGGTTGGGTTGGTTTGTGATCGATGGGAAGTCGGAACGGGTGAGGTCGAGATTGTATGGGCATGGGCAGCAAGGTGGGCACTTCTCCTTGATGAGTACGCCGGCAGGATCGGATCGGTTTGAACCTGGCCTCTTGAGTTGTCCGACTGCCTCTTGTCCGCTCGTGTGTGTGGTACCGGTTTGGTACTTTTCCTTCTTGTCTTGGTTTGTTTGACGGGTTCTCGTCCGACATCGAGCGAGTGATAGCAATTCGGTACTCTATCATTCTTAGCACATTTGCAAGCGATCTTGGCCGGAAGGTCTACCGTGCTTGATAGGATAGTAGCCCACATGAGGAAAAATCGCCTTTGTGTGCTTCTCTTCACGAATATGGTAACTAGAACGAGTTCAGGACCTAGATCATCGGGACGAATCATGTTGTTCAAGTCCCGTCGAGTACTTGGAGATAGAGAGCTTCTTTCCTCCTGCCTTGCATATCCAATTCGAGACAGAAGTATGTATTCAAAATTCGGGCATCCAAACCGGCACGCGCGAGCTTTCCTCCTTCGTTCCCCTCGCGAGGAAAATCCTTCTGCGGATCTCGGGACGGGATTCCGTGGCCCGATGGAACACCATGGGCTCAACAGCATCCAAAGCAAAGTCCTTTCCGACGCCGGCCTCCTCAAAGATACGCTGTATCTCGGCCTCGGAGAAGCCATGGTGGGTGATGGTTGCGTTCACTTCGTGTCCGAACTGCGTGTTCGAGGCTCTGCATTAGGAATGGGCTGGATGGGCTGGGAAAAAGGGGGGCCAAAGAACGAGAGCAAATGGAAAAGAAGACGGGGAAGATACCTCGGCTGTGCCATGAGTGAAGAAGTCCAGGATCAGGAGGACGCCGCCGGGCTTGAGACGCTCTGCCAATCGTTTCGCTGCAAGAGCCGGGTCGTCAAAGTGGTGAAAGCCAAGGCCGACGGCGGTGATGTCGAAGTTGCGGAACTCGGGAGAGGCGAAGGCTTCGGGGTCTGGGTCGGAGGGTGAGCACAGGTTTCCTTGGTAGGCGTGCATCTCCTGGAGACTCAGGCCCTGGAGAGTGGTTAATGGGGAAGGGAGTGGAAGAATGGAAAGGGGGTGGTTGCCGTGGTGAAGGAGGCTGGATCGAGCAAAAGGGGCAACAAGAACGGCGGCAGCTTACCTGGTTCTCAGCTCGGGCGTTGTATGTGGCAACCTTTTTCATGGTGGGATTTGCTCAGTCTCGGTTTCATGATGTAATCCAAAAGGGGGTAGACGATACCATGTTTTCCGAAAGATCGATTCCAACACACTGAGTAGTGTAAGGGGCAAGTGCCTACCGGTATTCCCGCGGAGTGAATATGACAGGTCATGACACCTCGCCGCAGAGTCGACCTGGAACGAGCAGCAAGGGTGAGTAGGTATCTTACCCTCGATACTGCGGATGCCGTTAGTCCTATTCAAGCAACACAGCCCGGGGGAAGGAAGGATATCGTACCAACACCAGTACCACAAGCGTAGTCCAACAACCTCACCACCTTTTTGGGAGTGTGATCCTCCTCCTCTTCCTCGTCATCATCGTCCCCATCCTCGTCGACCCAGTCCACTCCCATGAAGTCAACCCTAGCCCTGATCTCCTTGATCATCTTTTCCCCATCCAGGTGAGCCAAGGCACGCAACGAAGCTTATCACGCGTTCATGCATACCTGGTCGAGTGTCTTTTCATGTTTGCTATCATATGATGCGGCCTCTTTGCTATGAACCGCATTCCACCGTCAGTCTCTCTCGATGCTAGGTCCCTCCGAACCAGCCATCGGCAAGCAGAAAGCTGCTTACTTGAAGTATTCCTTATTGCGTCCTTGAGCAGACTCCCCGTTCACTTCTTCGGCGCCATGACTATGTCCGTGTCCATGGAGGTGTTCGTGGTGGTGACTGTGACCATGATCATGATCATGATGGCGATGACGGTCCATTTCGCCTCAATCGAGACACACCTGTTTTCCCAAACATCAGCGCGCATGGCCTCTCACCGGAAGCAGAGACATCACTCCACGTGTCTCACACACACGCTCACCGAGAAACAGGGAGACAGGGGCAATGGAGTACCGGGTGAAAATAACCACGCAATGCACAGGTGCTCCGAGTTATCCTCCCTGACAATCCCTTCTTCTTCTCGCTCTTGTCTGGCAGCTAGATCTTGAACAAATATCAGATGATGTCTCACATCTCACTCGGTTTTTGTGGGAGGGGGGTTTTTTTTTTTTTCTCTCTGCGAGGATGACATACCGTATGAAAATGGTTTCCGTCGTCTCGTCCAAGCCCGTCTTGGTAATTTCTGTATTTCGCTCTCCCTTGCTTCTGCTGCACATGCGTACCTACCTACCTTCGGTCAGGTACCTGGTTTTCGTCTCAGCGGAGGAGAAAAACAACTTCTGTACAGTATTCGAGAACGAGAAGCTGATGATGTGTGGTAAGAAACCAATGGATCATCTCGCCATCCAAGGCGTCGCTATAAAATAAAGGACTCGGAAACATCTCGGGCACTTTTGCGATCTATGCTTTGGCTAGCCTACCAGTGATACAGGGACCGGAGAGGTGCCCAGGGATGTCCCACGAAACCCCATTGACTCATTCGTGTAAGGAATGGACAGGAGAATACCTAGATTACATGTGCTGTACTTCCGGGTCTGTATACGGCTGTGCGTGATCCAGTCAGTCCAATTTTTTTTTATTTTTTTTATAAAAAAAATATGAAACAGAGAGACACCAGAACACGCGATTGAGAACACAAAAGTGTCTTAACACCGCACCGGCTTTTCAGGTGTTTCTCGTGTGAGACCTTCCACCTTCCACAATTAGGTAGGTGACGACAAGGAAAATTCCAGCATCCCAAATTCCTGGGTTCTCTATGATCTGATGTCTTGAATCTTCGCACCAGGACATTACAGCGTTAGTACGAATACATCGACTGCAGGCACCATCCAAGGGCAAGGCGGATCTCTGCATCTGTGGGTTGGGCCGCATGCCGCTCATCCTGAAATTTCGACGGCAACACGAGGAGGATGAAAAAGAAACCTCCATGCAATGCAGGGCAATCTACGAATATAGTGCAGCATCGTCAGTAGCACACAAACGGCACTCCACTTACACCGACCGATACGCCCCCCTTTGACACTCCCCGAGGGGAAAAAGAAAGAAAAAAGAACTGCAATGCATGTCTCGAATCGATCAAAAGTTTTCCAGTCTTGCATGCTGCATGTACGCCTCTTTTCTCATGATGTTTCTGATTCTCTTTTCTCCTTGCTGCAAGGGCGGGCAAAGCGACCGAATGGAACAACCAACGGACCAACCAACCATCCGTCCAGACACCCTCCCCGACCGAACCGAACCAGCGGGTTTCCCGTCTGTCTGTCAGTAACACGCGAGAACAATCACTTCGGACGTACGTCGTATGTCATGTGTGTATCGCGTATCGGTACAGTACAGCACCGTATGCTGTATCCAGCCGGGTAATTCCCTTACCCCTCACCTCCCATGGATCGATTCACCCCTCCCCCTCCCTCCTGGGGAATGTCGCTCGGTTTCCAGGAGGCTCACCACCCCCACTCACACAATCGCAGGGTCCAACAGGTAACTTGTCCCAGCGAAACAAAGAAATTGAGAACGAAACGATGCGCGCCGCCCGCCGGCGGAGAAAGGCAAGGAGCGGGACCCACCAACGGGGCGACGCTCAAGCCCACGGGACGGGAGCGGGACGGAGAGGGGAAGAGAGCGCGAGGTTGGACAGCAAGCAAACTTTCTTTGTGTTAACATGACTTGGGGAGAAATAGGCCCGAGAGAGGAAGGCCTCGAGACAAAGCAACGAGGGAGGTTAACCATCCTTTGCGAAGGAAAGACACTGATACTCAATCGGTACTTACACAGATTCATGGACCGAGACGAAAAATACCACCATGCGCAAGCCTCTGTTTGTGTGTGTGGGTGTGGGTGTGGGTGTGTGTGTGGGTGTGGGTGTGTGTGTGGGTGTGTGTGTGCCTGTAGAACTCTTGCTAACCGTGGGTTGTCTCGTTGAACAACGATTCCCCAGAGTTTCTTTTGTTACCCACGATTGCTGGATCTTTGACATGTGCACACCCCCCTCCCCCTGTTGTCCAGAACCTCGCCTACACATGTCACCAAACAGCTCCGGAGATGTGGAACACACCACCACCACCACCACCCACACCACGTTCGACGGGACAGATAGAGGATACCAGAGTCTGTGAGGTATTCGATGGACGCTAGTTTCCAAAACGGAAACAAGTGCAGAGAGAGCGGACTCCTTCGCACCGAATAACACGAGAAAACAATCGCTGTTGCGGGATTCATCCATCCAATCCATTCCATCCATTCCATCCACCACACACTTCCCCACTTGCTTGTTGCTTGCTGCTTTCTTCTCTTCCTTCGGTCTCGCCTCGGTCCGTCCGCACGCAGGTGCACACGCAAGCCCAGCAAACACCACGCTTGCATTGGTGGGATAGGTAGGGCAACGGACACCACTACACCCATCCATGCACTGGTGAGTTGACCCGCATGGGAGGAGATTCCTGTGACTTTCACCTTTTGCCCTTTCGCCAACTCCACACCACCACCCATAACCCCCCTTGTCCTTTCTAAGCTTAGATAGGTAGGTAGGTAGGTAGGTAGTAGGTAGGGGTATTTTCCCCTCACCCCAAGCCCAAGCCCCAGCCAGCCCTAAGAGTGTATCCCAAGAGGTTGGGAACGGGAAACGCCATAAACCAGACCAGACCTGATTCAGACGACTCTTCTCCGTGATGCTACCCATGGACTTTCATGGTTCCCACAGACAGAATCAGAGAGGATGAGAATGAAGGCAAACGCAGGAGAAAAGGAAAGACGTGAAAGATGGGGGGGGGGGGAGCGGGGGAGCGGGGAGGAACCGAAGGGAGGTTCATGGGTTTGTTTCGAGATCTGCTTTCCCCTCATCAGTGTTGTCCCATCCCCCTTCGTCGATCCATCATCCACACCTGCTTTATGAGAATCCATGCGCATGAATTGAGGTACTTTTTTTTTTTTTTTTTTTTTTTTTTTTTTTTTTTGGTTTTTTTGCAAAACCCATCCAAGAGAATCATGACTGGTCAGTGCGGACGCTTTGTTTCTCGGGGACGAGGGAGGGAGGGAGAATACTGTAGTCCTGTCGCATGGTGTATCAAAAAAACAGTCCGAGTGATATGGAGTGCTCCCCCCCCCCCCTTCACTTACACACCGCCGCAGCTGCATCCCCACCACCACCACCACCACCGCCACCACTTGGTTGTGTAATCATGGCCCGTCCTGTTGTGGCATGATGGATGGAGTGGACGACGATACATAGGCAAAGCGAACTATTGAATCAAACGGTAAGACGGGCTGGGTTGATGGCTTTGAAGCGAAGCGGTGCCGGTGGACGGGCGGGCAGGCTTGACGGGGCTTGCATGCAACCTGTCCTGTCGGTAAGAAGCGGGCATCTGGGACGCTAACGAAATAAACCGAGAGGCCCCTTCACCGAAAGCCAAAGCCTTTTTCTCACATTGGCCCTCTGATGAAGAGGCTTTTCTCTCTCTCTCTCTCTCCGTGTGTGTGGTGTGCGAACTAGGAATATTCTGGGGCTTGCTTGTTTTGTTGGAGATGATGTTGCTTCTCGGTGCTTGCTTCTATCCTGTGCTACCCACCCTCCCTCCGACTTGCCCTGTGTGGTACGGTACGTTCCAAAAGTCATCAGTCTCATCAGAAGAAAGCCAAGCAGTGTGCTCAAACTCCCTTCCCTGCCATCGTCATCAGCCCACCGTGCCGGAAACATCCGATCTCACATGATGTATCCATCACCCCTAGAGAATACATTACCATGTAATTTGGGGGGGGGGGGGGGGTTTGGGTTTTTTTTTTTTTTTTTTTTTTTTGGGTTGGGAGGGGGGGGGGGGCCGCCCCGCGCGGCGGAAAAAAAAAAAACCCTTATTTGAAAAATAAAAACACCCCGCCCCCAAAAATTTTTT
>MU864381.1:76178-249074 GCA_033296905.1 Podospora australis
CACCCCCCCCCCCCCCCCCCCACCCCCCCCCCCCCCCCCCCCCCCCCCCCCCCCCCCCGCGGGGGGGGGGGCCCCCCCCCCACTGGCTTTTTTTCTTTTCTTTTTTTTTGCGTGTTCGCATCGGTCGGTCGGCCGGCGAGCGCTGCGGATCATCACACAAGCGTTATTGGAAAGATAAATACCCGCTGCGCCCAAAGTGTGATGGTGTAACCCCAGCGATCACTCAGTGCGGCTTCCAACGGGCCAAATTTTTAATTATTTTTGAATGGGTACCTATCCAAACTCGGTGGTGTCACAAATTGTGGCGGCCATCACGGTCCCTGATGAAACCGGATTCCTACTTCGTACTTCCTCTTGCACATGACGGGAAGTACTTGTGGTCGACGAAACACTGCGGTGGACCGTTTCTACTGTTTGTTCATGGCTGTGGTTGATGAGCTATACCTTCGAATACCGATCGCCAACTCGGTTCTGCAAGCGGTCAGTACCGAACCAGTGCGAACAATGGCACGAGACGTGATTGCTGCAGGCTTCCGGTATCCATGCCCACTGCAATATCAACATCATCAAACTCGGGCTGGTGTGAGGGGTGATGTGACCGGGCTGTGAGCTGCGGTGATGAGCTCCTTCCTTTACCGCAGCGAGGACACGATCATCTCAACCGCCGTTTGTGGAATATCAAGCCGCTTTCTTCCACGGTCTGTCATCCCCGATCAAGAAGCAGGGCTTTTGTTTGCTCTGCAGGATCGTATTGGTATACAAAGTGATCCTCGAGGCAGTGAAAGATCGAGGGAATCATCATTACTACCGGAATGGTATGATATAGGAATATCCGTGGTTCGGTTGGCTGGACCCGCGCAGAACAGATCGAGGTTATGATAGGGAGCGGCGCACACCCGTCGGCCATCGTTCGACGGTGAGAGTCAACGGAAACGGGGCCAGTCTCCCTTAGGCTGAAAGAAACAACCCGCCGGACAGGTGTGATATGCTCTGGAAACCCCCAGGGCCAAACGCCGCCAGCATATCCGCCCACCGATAATCTCCCAAAACAGGTTGCTCGCTGCACTTGCCATCCAAAAAGCACACCGGCCATGACCGAAGGAACACCGCTGGCCGGCCAGTCGATACGTCCAGGTGCAGAGAAGGCGTACTGCGGAAGGATCACGGATGACCGGATCTGGAGAAGATGCCTCCTAGGCTTGCTGGTACCTCCCCTACGAAGTACCTACGCACTCGTACATAGATGGATGTCTCACCGGGATGACAGCATTTCGGAGCCGGGTCGAGGAGGGCGGCAGCGCAGGCCGGATGATATCGATTGTGTCGCTTGAACCCCTGGTAAGAAAAAAGTTGGGAGAGAAACACTGCAAGAAAGAGCGAGACATCATTCCCTTTTTGTTTACTAGATGTTGCACGAGACACCCAGACCTCGACCCCCTTTACCGCTTGGGATCTTTTTCTCCGCTCAAGAACCATTTTGCTCTCCAGAAGGGGCATGTGCTACCAACAGCACATAGAAAATCGCCGGCTCATCAGATACGTGCTTCCTGCAGCAGGTGCTTCGTGTTCCCAAAGGTAGAGATGTACGGAGGAGGCGACAGGACCAACGAAAGACGTGAGAGCCGAACCATGTTACTACTCGGTCGGCGTTATCGTATCTTTGAGTCGCAAGAGAGTCATGTCCAGGTCGCAACGACGAGCGAGTTGAGACCGAGCCGTTTTGAGATATGGTATACCAACGGACGTTGCACGCGATATAGCACCCAATATACCTTCCCCTTTCATGTCATCTTTTGTGCAACACGGCCTTCGTTGATCGCAAAACGATGGAACGGTGTGTCTGCAGCCTCAAGGTTTGGGCTTTCTACCTCATGAACGCATGCATCCTTCTCCCGTGGTCGGGTAGAAGGCTGCTGGTTGGGGAGCATAGGATACGTCGGTGGAAGATATACTACCCTGCACCTTGAACGGTGAGCCATGACAACTCACCAGCTTGCGATGTTGGACACCAGAGGCAATCGAGTAGGCAGATGCAACACCGCCGGAAACAAAAGAAGACGACAACCTATCGAGGGAGAAAAGCTGGCATAAGCCGGATGGATACGGAGTCGACTTTCTTCTCCGGGCCACCTCACAGAGAGAGAGAGAGAGAGAGAGAGAGAGACCAGTGGTTCCCATCGCTAAGCATCGAGATCGGGCGGTCAAAGAATACATCATTACGACTGGGGGATTCGAGATTCGGTCGCTCAGCCCTACACGGCAGTTTTTTGTACAGTGTAGCCCTTGCTGTTTTGTGGTGCTTCCCTGTTGGGCAGCGCCTACTGCGTAAGTACCTGTGCTTGCGGGTTCAAAGACACATGGCCCGTTCAAGAGAGTAGGATAATCAAATCTCTCGGCGCCGCTGCACACAGGTTTGCTCTCTTGTGCGATGCCATCATTTCTCTCACTCCCTCTGTGGTGCCGCCCGCCGCCCGCTGGAAGGCTAACTGCAGGCAAGAGGCAATGACGGACATGGCACTCGGGAAGAGCGGAACGGGAAGGTAAGTCCTTTTTCACGGCCCCCAAGATGCAACGTGGTTTTCCAGGACACCCTGGCTCCGTTTGTTTTCCGGGGTCGAGCAGGGCCTTGGAGGGAAGCCGAGAGAGCAAGGCCCTGTTTGGGTCGGTCCGGTAACGAAGGTCAGATGCGATGTGACTGATGACGGGGGGCCAGGGGATTTTCCTATTTGGAAAAAAAATTAAAAAAATTGGAGAGAGGAAGCATGAGAGCCAATCGCCAAAAAGTTTGAACAGCACAACCCAGAGAGAGAGAGAGAGAGGCAGGTCGGTCGATCCTGTTTCCGGTCATTCTCGCGCGCATACCCCCGTCTGTCCAAAAAACAAAAAAAAAAGCAGAAAACAGCGGTCTGTTTTGACGTGTTTTTTGATCGTTACCCTTTTCATGCCAACATAATCGCGCCAAAGCGAGTCCAGGGTTGTCCAATCCAACTGTTCTCTCCAACAGATCGGCCCACCCCCAGCCCGCCCGCTCTCCGGTCTTCGAGGGGTCCTTTTCTCGACAGCGCATCCTGAACTTCGAAGAGACGCATGGAGGAATCGATCGGGGGAGAGTGACTGCGCAAAGGAACAGGCCTGGGCGTTTTATGCTCGGCGCTGTATCATTTGTCAACTCATTCCATCCATCCAGCTGGTCTCGCCGCATCTTGCAAGCCCAAGCCCCCCCCCTTCTCCCCCTCTTTCCAGTTCTCCACGAAGGGGCCAGCCGTTGCCATTCCGGAATTCGCGCAGAAGCGAGCCTGTGGAGTGCAGAAGGCTTCGATCACGTGACCGTCCACTCGTGCGCTCATTCGTCTCAACCCCTGGTCGGTTGTGAGGGGGGCGCTCTTGAACAAGCGAACTGCTTGAGACGCCCAGAACTTCCGCTTCGGGTTAGGGTGTAGGACCCAACCGTGACGTACAGCTCATCCCAGCCCGACGGAACATCGCGATAGCGCCAACCGGGGCGGTGGTAACCAAGTCCGCACGAGTACCATCTCGTCACTGCAGGTATTTGTTTTTATGATCGGCTAGATCAATAGCACACAGGATTTACTTCGTAATTCAGGCATCTACTCGATCACAACTGACCGCCATTTCGGCGCTCCCAAAAGGAGCTGTGACGATATGATCAGGGGGGGCAATATGTGCCGCTTGACTGCGTGATGGCGTCGCGTTGGTTGGGCATTTGGGCCCGAATATGGCCGAATCCAAAGTTCTCTCCTCCTCCAGTATATTCCTCCGACTGCTGGCCCGAACAGTCCGCGTTCTGTCGACATTATTTCAAACTGGTGTTTCAGTCTCGGTATCTGGAGTGAGAGCTGTGTCGAGAAATGGTGTATATTTACAGACATTGGTCGCTCCCAATGCCTTCGTATGTGAGCAAAGGTATCGTACCATACCCGTTGGTCTCTCTGGAACGGGGAGAGTGATCAAGAGGCTTCCATAGCTTTGGTCGAACGACCGAATTGTGATGTCAAGAAGACGCAATAGACGGGGCGTGCGGTGATTGCTTTATCGTGATGAGACGACCTGTTTGAGCCGGGATGGCTTTTCTGAGATCCGTTCTTTTCGTCACTTCGAGTGGCATCGAACCTGCAGCGCTTGTGGTAAGAGAGGAGAAGTTGATCATCAAGAAAAAGGTAGCATGGATGCAGGGGCGGCATGCAGTTGTCACAACAGGGAAGGCATCGGGGCAAGAGTGAGGCCACGAAAATAGATGCACACTGCGGCCGCTTGTTATGATGACTTGTCACTTTTCTCTTTGTGTGAAACAGATGCCGAGGTCTGGGACGCCCCTCGCATCCGTTGCATTGAAAATACCCAGTGTACACCCAAGCAATGCAGTCAAATGTACTTGCCCATCCTTACAACGTCTGATAGTATCTTTCCATCGTGTAGAGAGCTGCTAGTATTGGACAGCTCACTTTTTTCTCTTTTTTTTATCGTCTTTGAATGTACGCTTGTAGTAGTAATCCAGCGCAAAACCGAACAAAACAATGTTTACGGACCTTCACCTTCATCCCCGGTGAAGATGGCAAGGATATTCATGTAGACTTTTGGGAATACGAAGGCGCCATTCTTGCTCCGTGGTTCTGGGTCGAGACTAGTGGTGATGCAAGCACCATTTTCAGCTCCTCTGAGCATTGTTTCGCCAAGGTACGTTTCGTTTGTGGATCAGATGGAAGGCAAGACAGATATAGATACCTAGGATGCTTCCTTGTCTTGATCTCGTATTCTCGTCCAGTCCCATGCTCTCGGGTCTTCTGCTCTGGTGTGTGTCAGCATCGAGATGCTCGTCACAACACGGCCACAAAGCCATGGTCGAGTTCATGACGTCCTGGTATATGAGCCAGCAACCTGAGAAGGGGGGCATCTCCCACCATGATTTTGTTCGCGTAGCAGGTATCCCCAGAGACGAGTTCTGATGTCCAACCCGAGTCAAATGCCGGGATGGACGATCACCTGGGAACACCTTGACGCTTTGTCGAGATGAGAAGCAAAGAGGCATGCACCGGGCCAGTGTCCGGATGCCCTAGAATGCAAGGGCAAAATGGTTTGTCACCAGGGCGGTCTCTATTCCCAATTACTATTTCCACGTTGAATGCAAGAATTGTCATATGCCAACCCTGCCGCTCCGGGTAGTACGAGCCTTCCCGGTCGCGGGACGACACCCTCAGCTTTCCAGTTGGCAGAACCCTGGTGGCGGGAGAAAATGCGATCATGCTCGAGCGTGAAGGGGAGGGGGCACCAAGCGAGGATGCCAAATGCCAACCACTTGGCTGCTTCGTAGCTTCGATTGGAGCATCGCCGAAAGTGAAGTGGCATCCACGCTGTGTGTTCAGCAGGCCGAAGCCGCGGCTGACGTTTTCCCTAGCCCCTCCGCGTCAGCACACCGCCCAAACCACTTGCCATGCTGCTCGATACGTACGTGCAATGCAACTCGTCGTGCAGCTGGCGGCAGTACGAAGCAGGCGAGATCGATGTCGAAGGAACTGAACTAGGCTGAACTTGCCCGCTTCATCAAAAAGTACCTCAAAAGAACCCTCGAGGGAAGCGCCCCCCCCCCCGATGTGCGGTTCAAAGTACCTCGGACCTCCCTCCGGTTGCGAAAGGGATATGGTGGTGCCCTCTGGGCCCGCTTGAAGAAAGCAGTCAGCAGGAAAAGGCAATAATTGCTCACGTTCCAACGTATGGTTGCCCAATAACAAAAAGTATCCATCAGGCGACGTAAGCTAGCGCATGCAAACAGTCGGAAATGGATGCACACTGAACAAGAAATCAACCATGGCAACACAACCACAGCGGGGGACGTTACAATCCATCCAACAAAAATTACCTCCCTACCGTAGGAAGGGATGTGCTGAGCAACACCAAGACAGTCAAGCGGCCCTACTGCATCGAGACAGTTTTGCGACATGTTGGAGCGAGCGATTGGTCAAACCCGTTGGTCCCATGAACTTGGAAATGGGTAAACGGAAAGGGAGGGAGCGGGATCGAATCGGCACACCTCGTTCGTTACCTCGATAGCTTGCCGGGGGGTTGGTTGGTTGGTGGGAGGTGCAGGGGTGAAAGGTGGGTGGGTGGGTCCATGCGAGGTCCGGAAGAAGGGGACGGGATGAGCCGCCTGAAAGAAGAGCACAAAGCGGGCTCGTACCCCCTCCATCTGATAAAGTGCTTGGCTCCATCGATCACCGACCGACCGAGCGTTCTCCGCTTCTCCTGCCGACCTCGACAGATTGATACTACCGGAAAATCGATGTTAATCGTGTGTATTCGTATGTTATTCCATATTCTTTGCTTTGTTGAAAGCGGCTTGAAGCGGGCCCCTTCGTACGGGGATATCAACAGAGGTTGGGGTGTACGCAAGATCAGGGGGTGCTATGGAAATCACGACGGGAGCTTTGCCTGCTGGGTTCATCTGTCTCTTGAGGGGCCTCTCTCCCGTCAGTGCCCATCGGTCTCTTTGTTGGGCATGTGCACATAGAGCACATGTAGAGAAAACGCGGGAGCGCAACCGCAGAGTGGAAAACATTCGCAAGCCCGCCTGGGGGTGGTTGGCATCGCCCACAATGGATTCGTACAGAAACCCTACCGAGTACCACTTCGCTGCCTAAGGTTACGAAGGGAAAAATCAGCAATGTTGATTGTGTACAATGTACGAATACGAGTGTACGGAGCTCGCGGTACAGCTGACAGCCACCCAGGGCAGCTTTCAGGGCCGATAAGGTGATGAAAGCCGCCTGTCGCCTTCACACACACGCTGATGGGATAGAATGATGATGCCGCAGGCAAAAGTGCACACGAAGACATTACTGGTTTATTCATCTGCCGTGTCGAGCCGCCTCTCATCCCGAGCGGCAATGTTACACCTTCACGACAGCCTGTTTGGTGCGTTTGTGCAGGGAGGGGTGCGATGCAGCGGGGTAAAGCTCACGGATGACCATGCGACGTGACGAATCCTGCCCCTTCGCGACCCCAGCCGTCCAGTCGGACACTTCCTGTTGAATGGGTCGGTAGTTTCGGTGGGCTACTTGTTGGTCGTGAGAATGAATCACCTGGAACTCCGAGGAGTAGGGGGATGAGCAGGCTCATCCGCTGCCGCCTGTACTGTAACTATGCTCCGTGATCGGGTCGGATGGGGTCGTCAAAGAGAGCGGCAAGGATGAAAGCACTGGGCAGCCGTGAGAAGCAACGTCGTCAGCGCACGAGCAGCAGGGCGGACGGTGGACGCCAAAAACGTGACCCGCAACCTGAAGCTCGCACACCGGCGCGACGGCAGACCGGGAAAATGGAAAAGAGGAGCATATGAGATTGCTATGCTGCGGTGACGCTGTTGCGCTGTGAGCTGTACTACATTGGGACCATGCGGACAAACCCGACCGAATCGAGGGACAGCCTCGACTACCTTCGCTTCGACGATCGAGAAGTTCCGCTGACCTTTGTTACCCACTGTTCCCACCGCACCGGGACCAGTGGAAGCGCCCGATGGTTTTCCCAGCAAGGGCTCTCCTCCACCATGTGTTGTAGTTGTCGAAGCCGAGGGACAGATGTGACAGGAAACACAAGGAGAACGCGAAATGGCTCATCATGATTGGAAAACAAACCGTCACTCCCCTCTGCTGTGCTTGACCACGCACCCCACATGCACAACAGCACGCCACACGCCATCTCAGACACCCCATCCGCTGCCAGTCAGCCGGTAGAGCACAAATCCATGCCACTGGCACGGTCCAACTTCGCAAGTATATTCGTACTTTACGAATATGCCAAGCTGAGCTCGACCATCACCAACTCTGGTCGTCAATGCATGCCTTCGTATCTTGGCCCTTTTTCTTTCACGAACTGTGACGTGCGAGATTGCGGTGGGTAGACAACCGTAACATTCGTTGATAGTCAGACATTGCCTTGATTGAAATCAACCGTGTCACTGCCGCTGCCGCTCCCGCTCCCGCATGGGTAAGACGGTGCGAGAGAATGTACTGTCCACTAGCACAGCAGCTTCCGAAAAAAAAAAAAAAAAAAAGAAAAAAGAAAAAAAAGAAAAAAAAAAAACCCCAGTCATCGTCGTCCACCCGCCCATCGTTCACCCACGAGACTAGCGTTCCGTCGTCGTTGATTCAAGCGGGGCACCTCGCATTGTGTTCCAGGAAGGATCTGGTCAAGCAGCGCGGGAGAGAGCGCCCGCAGTCTTGCATAATGGAGATCGATACCGTCTCGGCCCGGTTCGCTTA
Organism: Podospora australis; assembly: GCA_033296905.1. Classification (NCBI taxonomy): domain Eukaryota; kingdom Fungi; phylum Ascomycota; class Sordariomycetes; order Sordariales; family Podosporaceae; genus Podospora; species Podospora australis. The sequence continues at coordinate 84,449 of MU864381.1, forward strand.
CGAGATCCACGAGGTTGTTGGGAATCAGTGTCCTTGGCCGGCCGGATAAGGTACTCGTACCGGAGGGTGTGCCGCAAATGACAGGAAAAAAACGAATCAGTATAACATGACAAGCAAGAAATTTACAACGTAACCTTGGGTCTGCTCCGATGGTGGGAGGCGGTATTCGTAAGACGACGGAAAAGAGAGACAGACAGACAGGGAAACCGCGGGGTTTTTGCTGACGCCTCGATGCTGCTGCTTCCCGCCCGCATGTCGGCAAGCCGGGCCATGTTCGAGACTGCTGCACCTACTTGCAAGATCGATCATGCGAGTCAGAATGACGGGAATTGCGGAATGGGGCTGCTTCTCTGATCCAACTGGAGCACAGCGTTGCCTGTCTTGTGTTTCCCCAACAAGGCGGGAAGTGGTGTGCGTCTTGCCTTTCCGGGCTCTGGGCAGCCAACCTCAGGCTGCTCCGTGACGCTGCTCCATGACGCTGGTACATAGGCTGCGAGGGCTGGCTGAACTGGCATTGTTCGCGGATGGTGCACACATGGATCGGTAGGTAGGTAGGCTCACCGCACCCGATTGGATTTTCTGTCCTGCAATTGCCGAAGGAAGGGATAGTATGATTGATTTCGGACCCAAAGCTTGTGCCTAACCCGTGGTTGGTGGAAGTCTGCCTGTCCATGTTCTTGCCGCCTCCGAGCTGCCTCTACTTCCATCCCACCTCACCATACTATTCCATCCATGAGAACATGCGAGTCGACGAACATGGATTGGTTGTCCACACCAGGCGATCCCTTCGAGCGATATTGCGTCCTTATTCAACGTGGGCAGACCTGCTATGCTCCGTCTCGCAAAGGACGCAACGTGGGTGGTTGAAACCTGGACGGGCCTAGATCTCACGTCATGATCTGATCAAGGAGACAACCTCGTGATGGTATCTTTTTGTTCCGTACATACTCATGTCACGTAGCGCCCTTGCGTCCGGAACCACTCGCCTGTCGTATCATCGCGTAAACGTCTCGGCAAGTTGCTCGGTCCCTTGGTGTCTTTCACCACAGGCGCTCTTGTCCTTGTTCAGCTGGACTGGTTCTGTTGCAAAAATTGGTCCATTTGCCATCGATCGATCTTTCGCAAAATGGACTCTTGGCGGCCTGGTTTGTCGAGAGATCTTTCTGGGTAAAGAAACGTTTCGCATTCCTCCCGCTCCAACTCGTTTCTGACATCACGGCAGCTGACGGCCCGCTCCACGTTCCAACCTTGCGGAAATGTAGAATGCTACTACGTATCGGGGACGATGAACCCACCTGGCTTTGGCAACATTGATCAGGGGGTTCGGAGACCTTTTACTCGGTACGCAGTAAGGACGCGGAACCTGATACTATAGGTAGTAGGCACCGTACATTGACCGCTCAGAAGCGTGGCTACAGGTCAGCACCCTGGAGACCCGACTCGACTGCTGTCTGGACGGTAAGTGCTTCCATGGACCAAGCCGGAAACATCCGTATGGGCCAATGCTGATGAGGAAGCTGGTGCGCCATACCCAGACCGAAACCTTGCCGGCGGCATGGCTGGACTGACGCACTCAAGCACACTCACGGTTTGGCAATCGGTAGGAGGCCCCAGCAGGACGAGGATGACGGGAGTCGAGCTCGCTTCCCTCCATTGGCGAAGCCAAATACCCAGGATCAAAGATGGACCGATCGTCACACGCAGCACATACGTGTTGGAATCTTGCCATCATGGCAAATGGTGAGGTTATTAGGTGTCTCTCGTTCCAGCCCCCAATATCAAACCAAGGGTCGAGCTTACTTCCATGACTTCGAATTGGAAATACTGCGCGGCGCACGAAATGAAACCCATTGATGGGGCAAAGGCTTCTCGAAGTATGGCGCAGCGGGCTTCCATGCCAGTTGCGAATCCGCCGGGGGTTTTTATTTGTGAACATTTTCATGTTGACCATTTCCCCCCCTGACTGGCTGAATTCCTTACAACACCAGTGTGACGTGATGGAAGACTTGATGTGCACGAAACAATAACCTCGTGGGGGGGGGGGGGGGGTGCGCCGAAGCGGGATGACGGGATTGGTACGAGTTTCCACGTTGCTGGGCGCTGAGGTATCGTGGGTGTCTGCGGCCACAGCTGCGACCACCACAGCTCCCGTTTAGGCGGGTTCGAGAGAACATGGGGGTTGATTGGCATCAGGTCCAATATTGGCTGCCCACTGGCTGGTTTCGCAGCGTCCACCCTACGTATGCGTGTAAAAAAAAAAAAAATCAAAAAAAAAAAAATCAAAAAAAAATCGCCGTGGCGGCCACGCTTTTTCTTTGCGTGCTCTTGGCGGGGGGGGAGAGGACCACGGGATAAAGCTCTAGGTTGGAACGTTCCCGAGCTCTGGTTGATTGGCATAGCGGGCCGCGCCTGCTTCAAACAGGCAGTCATCTACCGCTGGGTTAGTCGCTCCGAGCCCACCCAACTCCGTCACTGGGACCGTTGGTGCGATGGCACGGATGGGAATCCTTCCAGGGGTCCCCTGAAAAGGGCTTGTGTGCTTTCTGGTACCCCACTCGCCCTGGCAGCCACCAGCAGCTGAGGTTGTTCGGTTTTGCCGGTGGAAATCTGGTTTACCAAACGCCGCTCGCTGGGGGCCAGTGACCCAACAGCTGCAGCACCGATCCGTCATAAGCCGGGCCTCCCTAACCTCCACATTCCCCGTTCCGCTCAGCCCGTTTCTCTCTCGGCTTCGTTTCGTACTCTTTTGTGAATGAGTTACCGATCGAGAGCGAGCTGAGCCCGCGCGACACGACCTGTTTTTTAACACCATTCTCTTTTCCACCGCGTTGGACCTCGGGAGCTTTTGTTGGTCATCTCACACCTTCTGCAGCAGCAGCAGGTCCGAAACGGTCAAGAAGAGTTTTCGTGCTTTTTAGCCTTTTTCCCTGCGCCGTTTGGAGGTCTCCGAGTCCTCTCGGTTCCGTGTTGGAAAGGTACTCCAAACTTGACGAAATCACCACTCGTCCTGGCGAATGCGACACCTGTACAATGTTTGCAGTATAGGGCGGACGGAAATACTCTTGCAAACGCAGGATCCCTCTTCTGTCCTATCCTGAAAGCGGGACGGACACGACTGTTGGACGGATCATTGCAGTCTCACTGCACTGGCGCGGGTCGTAAACCGTACGCAGGTACCGTATTGTACGTACAGTGGTACGGTACCCTTTACGTTATTACCGCACCATCGTTTCTCGGAAAGGTTCGTTTCGTCGTTACAAAGCGACGACTCGAGTAGGAGAGGTACGTGCTAGGTTCCTATTGTTCTTTCTTCATAAGTGAGTGTCGTTTACGTTTTCCCGTATCCAGGATCGCCCGCATATCCAGCCGAACAATATGCCTACATCCCGTCGTTGAGAGCTGCTGGAAGTGAATGGAGCATCTTGGTTTTCATTGCGGGAGGCGGTCAGGCAAGTGAGGAAGGCAACGCCCATCCTTCCCATCCATAGTTCGGTACAGAGAGTATGGTACAGCGGCGGTTGGAGTCTCCATTGGCACTTTAATGATCATGGCGAGGTGACTCGGTTTCCCTCAGTCGGCATCTTTCTGGGGCACCTATCAGTTCAGTTTCGGCCGTGCGCGCAGAATGTGCTCGTTCTCTCACCTCACACCCCCTCTCTCTCTCTCTCGCGCGCGCGCGCTCGCTCTCTCCAGGGCATCCCATCCCGTCACTCTTCCAAGGCAAGGGCACCGGGCAGTGAGGTGGCTGCGAGATAGATAGTATGGATCTCCATCACTCCATACTCAAAATGCAAAATGCGACTCGACACACACACACACACTCTCTCTCTCTCTCTCTCTCTCTCTTATTCCTTTACATTCCTTCACAATAGGCCACTATACTTTGTGACTTCCTCATCCTTTCAGTCCTTTCAACCCGTCGCCAATCTGGCCACCCCCTAGCTAGCCTTTCATGTACCCCGGGCATGGAGCCTGGCTGTCAGCGAACACCCCCCCCCCCCATCCCAATCTCTAGCTGGGTGCCCGCTACGGTGCAGGGAGTAACGGTGCTAAATATCGGTTGATGGGGGGGCCTCTATCCTCACTCTGGGGCGTCTCCCAGGCAGTACATGCTACCTAAGAGGTACATGCACAGCTTCCCTGCAGCTCTCCCGTCTTGCTCTTTTTTCATGTCCATTTTTTTTTTTCCTTCCCCAACTCACTCACCCCAGCAGGTCCTTCCCACCTCCTTCGACTCCCCAAGCTAACCCCCCGCTTGACCCAGACGAACCCATACGACCCAAATTCCCAGCAACAAGGGAACTCCCGCCCATTGGGAAGACGGCGGAGAGAAGAAGAAAAAGAAGAGACACGAGAGCTCGCTCCAGGTCTCCATCGCGGCACACCCAATACCTACATCATTACCCGCTTGACCACCATTCCCTGGTCGGTCCCGTTGGAACACCCCTCCTGGCTCCTGGCCCCATCCCTCCTCTCCCCCTCACACAAGCTATTTTTCTGGTTTAAAGCCCACATTCCTCCCGTTTCTGCCACGCCTTGCAATCTCTCCTTCCCTTATGAACAACATCTCAACACGCCCGTGGTCATCCGTGGATCAATCTCTTGGTCTGGACCTGTCTTCGATCCAAGGGACCTCAAGCTCCCCCCCCCCAACTCTTTTGTGTGCCGGTAGGGTGTGCTGACCGTGAGCTTCGAGGCTCATCTTGTCTCCATCCGGGTGCACACGTTCTAGGTTCCCGCGTTGAGGCCGGAATCTGAGGGACTTGTGTGTGTATGCGTGTGAAGGTCCACCGACAACCAGGGCGTTTTTGCATGTTTTTTCTGCGGCATCCCGACCATTCGAGATTCGGGCTTGTTGGTTGAGGACAAGAAGGTAGCAAATTGGTTTTTTCTGGAAGGTTCCTGCCGTATACATCATGGCGGACGACCATCGTGGAGGAAGAGGATACCCACCACGAGACGATGCGCAGGCTCCTCAGTATCCGCCCCCTCCCGGAGACGAAGATGATCGGAGGCGTCTTCCCCCAGTATCGACGAGCGGTGTGACCTTGCCGTCGATATCATCGGGATATCCGCCTCCGCCGCCTCCAGCTTACCCATATCCGCCGCCACACGCGGATCCACGGTACGCAGACAGAGGGTATCCACCACCAGATCCGAGATATCCACCCGACCATCGTGCTTGGCCGGCAGACCCTCAGACCGCCGGTGCGTATCCGCCGCCGGCCGCACCGTCGGTGCCGCCAGGACCGCCAGGACCGCCAGATGCTCGGTACCCAGCTCCTCCGGCTCAGCCACCCCACCCTCATGATCCAAGGCCATATGAAGACAGGAGACCATACGACGACCGTCGGCCCCCGCCTCCTTATCACGACGACCGCCGGCCGCCTTACGATGAGCGCCGGCCCCCCTACGATCCGTACTATCCGCACCCTCCTCCACCCAGGGGAGCGTATCCCGCTCCTCCAGACTATTACCGATACGCAGGTCCAACATTCGTCTATGCCGCGATTCCTCACGCACCACAGCCCCCACCTCCCCAGGCAGCGCCGAGGCAGAGGACGTCAATCGCCTGCAGATATTGCAGGAAGCGAAAGGTAGTGTGCCAGGAATCACGAGACAAGTCCCGACTGTGCTTATGCTGATGGTACTGTACCCAGATTCGTTGCAGTGGATATCAAAATACACAGAATGGCAAATGCACAAACTGTGACAAACTTAGAATCGACTGCGTATTCCAACCAGTCTCGTCAAACTCATCAGCCGCTTTTGTGCCCGTTCAAGCACTCCCTGGCGGAGTGCCACCCGGGACACCACTCTATGGTGCGTGGGGACAACCGATCGGTGCGACCGGACCGCACCCGATGCCTACCTACCCACCTCATCCTGCCGACTATCCGCCACCCTTGCATTCGCCGACCGGCGCGTATCCTCCGGCACCGTATGATGATAGAGACCCCCCTCCCAGCGCTGGACGTCGACGAAGGCGTCAGTCAGACGATGGGCCGAGCCTGCAGGCACCTCCCAACTATCCGGTTGATGACGATCCTCGAAGACGCTCTCCGGCGTCGACCGAGAGCAGCAATACGCCTCCTACCGTGTACCACGCGTATGGGCCGGGTCCGTATGATCAAGATAGGACTCCTACTCCCCAGAGACCAAGCCCTGGTAGACCTGCACCCCCTCCAGCGACGTCGCAGCCACCGCCAGCTGCGGTGAGGGGGCACTCTCCCGCGCAACACCCATCTGTGTCTTCTCAAAATCCAATGAGTCTTGGCCACCTGATCAGCACCGACGAGATGGAACGTTCTTCGAATAATGTGATCGATCGAGCGATGCTTGGGAAACTGAATCGAAGATCCTAATCTTCTGCTCCTTCCTCTCTTACGACTTACGACCTTGTGCGGATGGGGGGGGGGGGGGTTGATGAGAAGGGACTGGTCGCGCGCAACATGCTTTGCGCGCTCTGAGCGTTTTTGCTATTCGAGCCGATACCCACCCTGCTCAAGCTGGGTTCCCAGCACACGGCGCAATGTTTTCTTATTTCCCAGTTTGGATCAAAAGTATTGGATCAGTTTTCTTGGCAGGCCTGGGACTTTGGGACGCGTCTTATTTGCATGTTGATGTCCGCTCCGTCCTCCCTTCTGTTTGTATCCTGTCCTGGGCGGTCGAATCTGCTTTTTTATACCACATACATACCCACGCGGGGCACTATTGGGGCAACCGTTGGGGTCTCGTTGAGCATCTTCTTGGTCATTTTTCTTGTTTTGCCGGGTACTTGCTCGAGTTTTTCTACTTTCTGCCTACTATTATGCCACGCGCCAGTTTCTGAATTTTTCGAAGAAGAACGGAAAGAAAGGGGGGTTGGGGCCTCACGGCAGCGCGGTCATGGGTGTTACAAGTTCAGGCTGGGTGGTATTCTGCTTTTCTTGGAGTCCTGCTCTCATTGATTCATTCCTTTCATCTCGGGTTATGGTTGGGATATAGCGTTTGCCTTCCATTTTTCAACTCGCAATCTCTTGGCAATGGGGGATAATTCGCAGGGAATGAAGTGAAGCTAGCCAAAGTGTGCGTATGCTCGAAACTATGTACACGAACCATGCTGTCTGGAAATGTCAGCGGTTATGGTCCTCCGTCTAGCAAGTTCCGTCATATACGTCAGCTGCAATGATATATGTAATTCTATCTGTTTGGATCTGAAATTTCAATCAACAGGCGGGAGAGCCCGCGAAAAGAGGGTATCTGAGTGGGAAAAAGCGACCGGAAAGAGCCTTACTGACTGACTGACTGACTGACAGATAGATTAGCTGGCTGGCTGGTATGGGATGGGGTTATCACAAATAAGGGGCCCTTATTGCTTGCATCCCCATCATCTGGGACCATGGAAAGCCAAAGAGGGTGTAGAGCATACACCTAAGGAGACCACGACAACGAAGAAGCTGAATTGCATCATGCATTTCACCAGGAGGGGAAATCGCCTTGTTTATTAAGCCATCCCGTGACACACCAACCACTATGGAACGGCAGGCAATCAACATGGTATGGTCATTCAGCGTCATGTAGGTATCCGAGCACGCAAGAAATCCAAGGTGATGACCCTGGATTGCAGTGTACACACTTGTCCTGAAAGTATTTCGCGAAAGTACACATGTGATACCGTCCAACCCACAACTTCCGTCATGAAGGTGTCATGAATCTTCTCGCACGCTCTATGGTTCACTTGGTCCGCGACTTAGGTAGTCGTAGCAGCGTGCTGGCCGGTTGGGAAACGTCATCCGATGTAGAGGGTACTTTTGAAAAGGATATGGGCGGGTTGAGCGCATGGGGTGAATCAACTGGGGACACGGCGACGTAGCCGGGGAGTCTGTCTGTCTGCCCTTTTGGTAGGCAAGGTTTGCTACGTAGCAGATCTGCTTCCCCGTGCTGTCCTTTGGTTGCCAATTCCTCCCTCTTGTTTCCTTCCTCTTCTCCCCTCCCAGCCTTGCTCCCTCACTCCCTCCCTTATCCTCTCTTCTCCCCCTTTCTGTCCGCCCAGTCTCCCCAATTGCTACGTTGAAAGCGAACGGACTTGTTACGACGAATCAAACCGTACTAATGAGCCAGTCGTAGTCGAGGCTCCTCTTTTACCTAGGGCGTTTTTTTTTTCTTTTTTTTTTTTCTCTCTTTTTTTTTTTTTTCGTTGAGAGTTCTCCATCAAGAGTTCGTCGGTACGGCCCATGCCGAGGCAGAGAAGTCTGGGGACTCCTAGCCTTGAATGATGCCCTGGTCCCCCCTTCTTTCCTTGCCATCGCCGTGCTTGAAGCTCGCTAGCAAACATATGATTTCTCGAAGAGGTATCAAAAATGCCCCACTCTTTCTCGTAGACTACGATCCGTAAAGACGGGAATAGTATGCCCCATACTGGATGCATGAAGGGGTGTTGCGAGAGAGCAAAGAAGCCGGACGAGACCCCGACTAGCTACTCCGCACACTATCAGGCGATCCAACAACACCTTCCATGTTCATGAGATCGATGGCCAGTTATTCGTATGATGGGGCGCACCCCCTATTTGACCGAGTACCTCTGCATAAGCTGGGTGAGGGGGATCGCGTGGTACCCTATCGATATCAAAACTGAGTTTTGGATGCCGATGACCAATGATCCGATACGGTGTAGATTACAAAAACAATACCAGCCGTCTTACCTACATGGCACTCGCCTCCATTCCAAGCAGACTCTCCAAGCTTCTCGTCGATGTCCAGTTCAATACTTCTACTTCGAGCCACGATGACTGTTTGCTCCTGGTCTTCTAAGAAAGTGCTCGAGTGCTGGTAGAGCTGATACAACAACCTACTATCGATCAGGCATTCACCATCTGTGGAAAGAATTCCATAGTTGTATAGCTTTCTGTAGTTACTAGGTATCGGGCCATACGGTTATGTGGGTGAGGTTTTGATACACCTCTGTGATATGGTCAGCAACCCCTTTTTGCTACTCAGCCCAGCAACCATTGCCCAAAACAACACAGGCTGCAGTAGTGACACGAAGCGGCGGTATTACAGAGCCAAGAGTCTATGCTTCCGCCTCCGTAGCGTTGTTTTTCATTGCATATCCAGCAATACCCATGCAGCTACTATGATTGGTGAAGATGGAGGGGAGGGTAAGACAGAACATTGCTGTGCCACACACCTGAGCAGCTCTGTCCAGAAGTGGCGGAAAATGCCGTATACCGCATGATAGACTCCGATACCACACTTTCGAAGTGTGCGACTGTGTGCAACTCTGTTCAGTCAGATATCACAAGCCCGTAACAGGTGGTCATACTATCATGCTGGTTTCCATGAGGGCCGGTAAAGCGAGATAGCCGCGAGCATCTGAGCCAACCACCAACCGTTGCTTCGTGCTGTGTCAACGCGGCGTGAAGATGGAAATGCAATCCTTCCGGCCCTGGCGCCGCATTTTTGGCCCGTCTGCTATCTCGTTTTGATTCCTTTTCTGTTCGAAATCAGGAGCAAATTTCATCTCGGTAGCGGTAGGCTTTCGTCATCCGTATCCTCCCACCTTTGAAATCGACGACGACGACGGCGACTGTGTGCGGCACATCAAGGTGCCCAGAGGCATTTGTTTGGGTACGCAGCAGCGCACGGTCGGTACAGCGAAGCCATGACTCGCTCCGTTTCTGCCGGGATAGGTCTACACCTCGTTCGTTTGCGTCTTACGTCGGGGGCTCAAGATGTAACCATCAGCAGCACCCCGGACGCCTTCGAGTCTCCGTACGGGCCGAGCCCTACGGCGTAGAGCCACCTAGAACCGCTTCTTCGACCGTCGAACCGTCAGCGAACGGCAGAACGGCGGGCGTCATGAAATGAGGTACCCGTGCGGGGCGATACGTTTCGGCTTACAGAAGTGAAGCTTCCAACTATGGGCTCCCGCATCGCGAGACGAACCTACTGTAGGTCAGCATGTGTTGTGTGCGGTGCTACAGCGCAAGGCAACCTTTGGCTTGCCAAAGGCATGCAATAAGCTTTGATGACCTGCAAGGCCAGCCGTATGACGATGCTGCAATCAAATTACCTTGGGTAGGTGGGCGGTATGACCTGGTGAGAAACCATGCACAAGGCAGCTGCGCGGCTTTGGATGTGGGCCAGGTCTTGATGTACGTAGAAAGATGTACATGCTGCATGCTGGAACTCAACTAGCGGTCAGCGCGGTCGATGGACATGAGAACCGGGAGGTTTCCGTCCGTTAGTGTCTGGATATGGAGTTGGGAAGCCGTTGAGATGAATTTTGCCACCTTACTCCATTCACTCCCCCCAATGGGCAGCAACGAAAAGCAACGAGAAAGGTACCGAGACTTGAGGGAGACGTATTGTGCATGGGCCCAGGTCTACATTCCCGTTCTCTGCCGAGTATGATCGATATCGCGGGGTGGTCCAATGTCGACTGTCGGATTACGACTCCCACGAAAGCGGGCATGGGTGAGAAGGTTGCCGTTGGTGGATGGAAACAGTTGAACAGTCCGAAGGGGGGGGGCTTGAAGCTAAGGTAATCAAGAAATTCCCCGACCTTGCGACAAGCTCCCGTGAAAACACACAAAACTGCCACCAATGCACTCGACAAAATGGGAAACAAGCAAAGTGAACCTAAAAGTGCGAGCCTGCGTGTGTGTGTGTGTGTGTGTGTGTGTGTGTGTGTGTGTGTGCCCAGGTTGGCAGATACCTTACCTAGGTGCTTCTCACTCAGCACCTACCTACACCACCCTAGGTAGGAACTTGTGGCCGTAAGTGTGGGACCAATTGCCCATGCGACACCTGTCTTGAAATTGCAACCTGGGAGTCGCAGAAGCTCTCGCCAGGCTGCGAGGAAAGACAGTGGAGGGCACCGTTCCACCTGATTCGCTTTCCCTGCCTTGGGTACTTCGCATGCTGCCTGGGTGATCTTGCTGATTGTGTCATCACTGCGTTCGTGTGAATCAAATCAGCCCAAGTCGCCAACAGGACAGCCGCCGGGCTACTTATCTGCTACACCCTTGCACGTCCTGAATAGGGAATGTGCGCCTCTCCCATTTGCAATGGCATTCGGATCTCTCGGTCGCTCGGCTGCAATGCCAAACGCCATGCCAATTGCAGCTCAATTGGACTTCTCTATGGCGACCCATGGAAGGATCATGGAGGGTCACCTTGGCTGGGCACACCGGTAGACTCCCGCATGAATCAACCGGCCGTTGTTGTTTCCAACTTGCTGGGAACCGAGAAACAGTAAGCAGCAGCAAGGGTGCTTGCTGATATCCCTGTCCTGTATTTGCCGAGTACGTATTGTCCATATTGGTGCTTCTTGGACTGCGAATACAACCTCATAAAGAACTGCGAGGCGAGGATACGGTCGAACCATGCAGTCGAGGCAGATATCTTCAAACCTCCAACACCACCACCACGCCCGTCCAAACCCCTGTTCAGCCCGTTCCCACCCAGATTCAGTGACCAACGAGCGTTCTTCCCGGCCTGGTCTTCTCCCTACCCCAGCCTTCAGCCCATTCGGTATCAGGTCGCTCCCGCTCATCCTCCGAGGTACCCGAAGCATCATCCTTTTTTGTGTCAAGACGACAGGGAAGCCAGAGCCCGCTTATCTTGCAGGATTTCTTTCCAGGGATCCTGACGGCGATCCAGAGCATGGTCCTGATGTCGCCCATTGTCCCGGAAAATAGAAGAGGCGTTGTTCGTGCCTCCCCTCCCTACAATAGGAACTGTTTCCAAGTTGAGAGGGGTTGGCAGCTTGTTTGATCCCACATCCTAGAGTCCAGTTGAGGTAAATCTGTAGCCCTCTTTGTCAGCTTACTCGGCCGTCCGTTCTGTGTATTTATTATTCCAAATTGCTGATCAACGAGAAAGCGTAATTTGTCACCGCTGTCAAGCAAGTACTCTGCTGTGAGAAGATACCTCGACAGCTAAAAATGCTATCTCGGGCCCTGGTTCGTACGGGAGCTCACCGCTGGAGGGAGGGAAGACATCTCTGCATGTCGGACATGGTCGAAATATCCCTACGTTCTGCATGACATCCACGCTACCATGAGAATATGTGCCGTCTTTGGCCGCTACATTGGTTCTATTCTATCACGATCCCAGGTCTCCTTTCCGACAGACCCTTATGCGCGGAAAAACGAATGTGCAACTGACACCGGCCGAACCACGGCTTGAACGGTAGGGCGGGGGCGAGAAGATGACGAGTTCATGACGAATGAGCTGCAAAAGACTTCATGGCTTACCTAGTAAGTCTCTTTTTTCGAACATGGGAGGCATGGCTGGTCACATCGGCACGACCAAGGATATACAGTTGACATCGAGGCACAGGACCGTGGAACCTCGACGTGCCCATCCGGAACACCGTGTCGAAAAACCGAGAGTCGGAGACCAAGTCACTGGCACGGTGACGACCAGATAGGACTTTTTGGATGAAGAGAACCGTTCTCGAGCCAACAAGCCACACAGATGTGGCAGTGTTCCTTCCAATGGTCAAACATAGCACTAGATGCCGGACAGCGCTAACTTTGCCAACAGTCACCCCTTTTCCCGCAACGCCCCAACGACCGCATGCAAGCACCGATGACGGCCGCGAAGCGAACGAACAGGAAACAAAGAACTTGAGACTCCCAAAAACAATAGTACACAGAAAGAATGCACCACGTTGACGCAGCTACATACTCAATTGAGTTGGGGGGCTGAGTGGAGTGGGTCAACTATCGCCAGTGGAGTCAAAGGAGGAGAGACGGAAGCCCATGGGTTTTGTTTTCTCAACATGGACGAGTTCGTAAAGGAACCGGGAGAGGGAAATGACATGTTGCTACGCTCAAGCGAGTGCTCAGGTGTGAGCCGGACAAGGAAGCCATCAGGAGTGGTATTGCGACCTGGCAAAAGGGTTCGGTCTCTGGATTGTTTTGGCATGTGTCTTCGGCGAGGCATACGTGACGAAAGACTCGAGGAGTTCTTTGAATTCCACGGCTCGTCACGTTGACGGTTTTGGAATCCGACAATTCGGTCGTTGAGGGCAGCTCTTTCTCGATTTCGTGATACAAAATTTGAGGCATGTTCCGCGGATGTCGGCTGGCAAAGATGGAAGGGAAGCAAGACTTCACGATCGAATCTCTCCTCGCTTGCGACGACCTATTTCGATCTCGGAGGTTTCGGAGAACACAGGGAGACAAGGGGCCACAAAACGCCGCATGTTCTCTCTACGCTCCCGCGGGGCTGCACATCACATGGCAAGGCCATACGTGATGCAAAGCGACCTGACATGCAGGCATCTGTCCACTAGTGTGCGACACAGCCCTTTCAGGGCAACACCTAGTGCGGGTGCAACGATGCAGAGACAGAAATCAAGATTGCTGGTATGAACCGAAGTGCCTTCGTGATAGGGTGTGCAGCGAAACCGGAAATGGGCGCTCTCTGTTTTGGACAATGGTAACACTGCGTGCATGGCGGGCTGTTTATGACTGGCCATGTATTCTCCGTTATGGGTGTTAGGATTGGGGGGGGGGCTGCAAGTTGCACCCCAGGTCACAGATCGGGAGGTACTGCGGACAATTTACTCGCTGGACTCTTGATTTCACAGCAAATGGCATCAATTTTCTTTTTTGGGGCGACGATGATGTGGATGAGATCCACATTTTCAGGGGGAAAGTAAACAAACATGCTGTGCAGAGTCCGAGAGAGGGGCGGCTTCTCCCTTCAGCTAGTTTGGCTCCCGCTCCCGCTCCCGCTGATGAGAACGTTTCAGTGGTCTTTGGGGGGGTATCTGCCTCTGGCGTTTCGTTCCCGTTCAGCCAGGGACCGGTGCCCTGTCGCGACGCATTGAATGACTGGGGTTCTCGGAAGCCGGCAGGGTGCTGTAATACGGCGTATTACAGCCCTCGAGGGAGTAATTCAATCGATGGCACGAAATCAGAACGTATTGAGGGATACAAGTAGGTAATAAACGAAATACGGCTTTCAGGCGCAAGCGACTCGGCCACAATCAAAATCCAGGAGTCGAACAGAGCATCTTGCATCATCGTCTTACAACCAAGCTCTACAAGGCAAGATTATCACAAGCGTCAGTGTAGCCCAGCAAAGGGACCTGGTAGGGAAGAATGGAACGAACACAAGAGGTATAGAGAAATCAAAGGAACGTACCAGTTATGCCCAACCATAAACGCACCGCCGAGAAGGATCGCAGGTTCGTTGATATTGTGATGTTCGTAACTATCGCATTCGCTGATCAGCATCACATAGCAACGCGAGTACAGTTATCGAGGGAGAATCATCTTTACCTGAGTGTACCGACGCCACCAGCCTCGAGCAAAAACGTCGGACCATCATGTAGCGGTTTTCCGGCCCAGCGTTGAGCGAAAGCGCGTAAGATATGGCCATGAGCTACGATGAGCACATCGCCGTTCACTGGATTGTCTTGTTTACGCTCCATGGCAGGGGCGTGCCACCTGTCCCGAATCTCCTGTATCAGACGGTCCAAGCGCTCTGTGATGTCGGCAGGACTTCTTTTGGTGTGAATTGGGTCAGCATCCTAATACTTTGTAAAGGCCAGGAGTAGTTGAGTGAAAGATCACTTACTCTCCACCCGGGCAACCATCCCTCCAAATATCCCAGCCCGAACCCAGCCCCTGTTTCGACCGGAGCCCTCGGATTTCGGGAGTGGTGATGCCCTCATAGTCACCGTAGTCCCTATCCATCCGTCAGCGAAACAGTCCCAGATCTCAGAGGCCGATGCGACATGAGCTCTTGTAGACCCTGTCCACCAGGCACGATTACACACCATTCTCGGATGTCCTCTGTTACTTGGACCTTTGCTCCACAGACCAGACCCTCACTAACAGGCGGGTCGCCGTGGCGTGGCCAGGGGAGGTTGTCCTGGTAAGCCAAGTTGAGGAGCTCCAGCGTCCTCTGCGCACGCTTGCGAGGTGAGACATAGCTTGTACAGGCAGATTAGTCATGGAACTCCAAGTTTTCGCGCAAAAAATAAATAAATAAATATAAAAAAATATAAAAAATTGGAACATCGGCACTGACACGTGAGCCAGTCTTCTAGGAACAATCAAGCGATCGTCGCCCACGAGGGCTCTACCCGTGGCGGTGACCCGTTTCTCGCCGTTGGCCGTGAGAGGGATGTCGGTTGACCCGGTATGGCGGCCATTGAGCGACCACTCCGTTTCACCGTGACGGACGATGAAGACTCGGGGCGTCGACATGATATGTAAAGTTTGGCGATATCTGCAGCGTCCAAGCAAAAGGCGCAAAATAGATATCAGTATGGATTGCGTGGGAGGAAGCGCAAGGGCGTACAAAAGAAACGGAGTTGGTGTGAAAACGGAGCGGGTGAGACACGCTGATCTACCTCTCAAGGTGATGGACCTTTACAAGCTGCCCTCTGGACGTACCTGAGAGTGACCCGAGGCCGGGCTAGTCTAATGATAGCAACAATGATGTTGGTTCGTCTGTAAAAAGGAGGAGATCGGGACGTGCAGTTCTGATTCTGATATCTTTCCAGAGAGACGCGTCCGAATCAAGGCATGGAACTCCAATATAGAAGTGCTCCCGTCACGATCGGCAGCACCTCCACCTCCGCTGAAAACAGACTCGCTTATCGGAATGGATGCAACTGCAGCAGCTGCTTCTATTTCATGCCGAAGAACGACGGCACCACAGGGATGAAGAAGGCGCAACACAATGGAACCAAAAAACACGAAGCGAAACTTTGCGTGAGCAGAGTATCACGACACAATCAGATTCTGTTCGACTATGCCCTACTCGATTGCTATTGCACCGTCAAAAATAGGGCATCACTCATCACCACGCATTTTCACTTCTTTGGGAGCTGGGCGATGACGAAGAGCCCATTGATTTTATCCCATGTTCCGAAATTCCCGGGAACTTTCAAAAGCTCCCAGCTCACAGTTCCCTGGAACGGCCCGCCCGCTGCCCAAAACAACAGCCACCCGACCGACATCGCGCCCCCACAAAATGGAGCGGTCGTTACCGGTAGTAGCGCCCGCACGCCAGATTCAGTGGATTCACCCGCCATCGAGCTAGCACCATACCCCCGTCGCAGCAAGGCGGTGACATCCACAATGTCATCTTCGGAGCGACAACAGCAACCTCCACGGCGCCGACGACACTCACGAATTGAACGGCGGCTACGAAACTCCTCGATCTCCAGGGAGACCTCTGCCATCATCGAACCGATCAATAGAAGAGAGAACAACCCAACTACCGACGCAATTGCAGAGAGCTACGGGACCAGACCGTTGAGCACAGGAAGAAGGTTACCTGCATTAACAGAAAAACCACCACAGTCCTGGTTGTCGCAAGATTGCGACGCCCTCTGGCGCCAATACTGGGATTAAGTCTTCCCCGCGAGACCACTGAGAAGACTTTCCAATACAAGAGACCTTACAAGAACAGGCAACATGCCATTACTACGACCCACCCCGCGCCTCCTCGCAGCAAGGATAACCAAAGTCAAAGTACCCCCGGGAACCCCGCGCACACCACCGCCCAAATGGAAAGCCATGCTCTGGACGGGTGTCTTTGCGGCGGTTACGATCACTGGCACGATCTACGGAGCAGGACTCAAGACGCAACAAGAATGGCAGAGTGCACGGTTTCCCCCCCCCCCCCCCCCTTTCGGTGATCTATGTAGTAGACTAATGTAACCGAACAAAACAACAGGAAAAGAAGAAGAGACAAGAAGCAACCCTAGAGGAGCAAACAAACCTGCTCAACACCCAGCTCAAGAAGCTTCAAAAGGAAAAGGCCGAAATCGAAGACAAGCTGGCATACGTACGGGAGAGAGCGGAACGGCGGAGGGAAAGAGACGGCCAATAACGTTGAAAATGAAACGGTACTGGAGCAAAGTATATACCAAAGTTGATTCAAGAACTGATTCCCGCACGTCAAAGGAAGCACAGTGGGTCATGCCAGTCGGAATGGGCCAGGTCGATCGTGGGAACGGCTTCCCTGATCATCGATGACAGTATCCAGAGAGTTTGCATCCATGGCAGGCAGTGTCGCTCCGCGCAGCAGACAGGAATGAGCCACCAGGCTTGATCCAGTCGATCGCAGCTCCGTCCAAAGACACAAGATGCGCGCACCGGGCCAAGCACCTGGTTCCTCGGCCAGAGCTCGCAGCGGCATCTCCGTGTTCGCCCACGACAGACAACTAAAGATTGGGATGTTGGCTGAATGGTTTGGTCTTTCGGGACTTATCACAACCTATCGTAAACGGCATTGTTTGCATTCAACTGGTGCCATCATCCACCTGCCCTTATGCCATGAATAAAAACCGAGAATGACGGAACCCTCGTAATCATCTACCCTGTCGTTGCCTCCCGGTCTCCTTCAGAAGATTCCAACAACGCCTGTCCCCATTTCTTTTGTGTCTTGATCAAATCTGCGCTGTGTTGGTGTATCGAAAGATGTGGAAGAAAGAAAGACAAACCGAAACTCTCCGACAACAACCCCAAGCTTCGCTCTACTCCACAACACCCTCGGCCGTGGGCAAAGGAAGGGCGCGGTACAGCAAGATCAGCGCCGAGTGAGACTCGCCACCACCTGCGAGGGCATCGACCTTCTCAGCACCAACAATCTCCACCTTGTCGTCGTTGAACCAGTACCAGCTGCCATCCTCCTCGCCCACCTTGCCGGTCTCGGGATCCTTGTCGCCGGGCTTCTTGACGTACGCCGTATAGTGGCCGCTGTCAGCGCTGGCACCTTGGTGAGTAACAACTGCGCGCAGCTGGTAAATGCCGGACTGGTTGGCGCCGTCATCCTTGCGGAGCTCGGGGTCGATGAGAGCATGAAGCTCTTTCTTGGCAGCCAGAAGGGCGGCATCCTCCTCGGCCTCGATTTCGGCATCTGTCTTGAACGTCTCGCCCTCGAGCATCACGACATCTCCGTCCGCTGACTTTGCGGGTGCCTTCCCCTTCTCCTTCTCCTTTCCTTGATCCTTCTGGTTCTCCGGAACGTCCTCTTCGGCGGTTTTCAGATTCTTGCGACGACTCCGCTTCCGCTTGATATCCTCCTCCTGCCTGACCACATCACGCACTCTGTCTCGGACGGGAATCAGCGCTTTCCGCAGCTCGTCGGTGCAGAACTCAACGGCGTCAAGCTCGCGGGGAAAAGTGACTTTGCGCATGATCTTGGCCTTCTTCTGCACGTCGCGCTTCCAGAAGAAGCGCACGAAGTGGACGGTGAGGTATTTGGGTAACCGGGAAATCTTGGAGGTCTTTGTGTACGATACGTCCCTGTTCAGCACACCCGATGTCTTCTCGATCTTCTCCGACAAGCCGTTCAGAATGCCATCTCTAAGATGGGACGTCTGACCGTCAATATGGCAGTTGAGCTTTAGGAAGGATTCCTTGGACGATGTTGGCTGTTCGCCGGCCTCCGCTGCCGCCGGGTCGTCGCACTGAAGTGTAGACGAGAACTCGCCACCCATGTACTTTTCGACAAACGATACTTCGCTTGACTCACCCTCCTTCAGCTTGAGGCTCTGCTTCAGCTTTGAGATGATCTGGGACCAGGCTTCTTCAGCATCCTGTTGGGCATAACCCTCAGAATGGTTTCTCGACCTCTCTGCGAATTGAGGAAAGGAGTAGCGAAGAGCGCTCAAGAAGACGAAGGGAGGCATGGCGCCATGTGTGTCTGCGAGTTGCGCAAAGAGATCCTTAAGCTGCATCGTGATGTCGAGTTGGGGAATTGCAACCTCTTCGTCCTTGTGGGTAGCGAGCGCGGTGTGGAGTTCTGGGATAGAACGGAGTGCCTGGAGAGTCGAGTTGAGGTAGCAGGTGTTGCCGAGGTTTAGGAGACCGGCTGGCGGTGTCCCTACTTGTCGCGCCATTTCAGCTTCCGTCATGTCCTCAATGAACTTGGGCTTCTTCGCCGGTCGAACAATCTCGGCGCCATCTTTCCCTGGTGTTCCCATCATCATGATGACCTGCCCGGGCTTGAGATTCAGCTTGGTCAAATCCGTGTCGTCCTTGAGTTGGCCACCCTTGACAAGAACCTTTTGACGTTCGGGCTCGACACCGGTAAGACTGAAGATCTGATATTTGAAGAGATCGGCGGAGGAGCTGGTGTCGACCTCGACATCGTATCTTTTGCCTCTATGGCTGATAACGACTAGAAGAAAGAGCAGTCAGTCAGGATGTCGGCGCTAATAGAAGATAACTGGTGCGAGGAGATGCTGGGCAGGGTATGAGCTGGTGTCGATTACCTGGTATGGACGCCATCTTGGCAGTCTCGTCTCGGAACTTGAGAGATCTTTGGGTGTGGGATGACGGTAGCTGGGAGAAAATCTGATACTATCACCAACTCCCGCAAACTTTCCTGGTGATTTCTAGCTGAGAACGATCTGTTGAATGGTTGCGAGAGGGTCAGTTCTCAGGCAGCCCTATGCTTCGTCACCCAAGGTCAGGTAGGTAAGGTAGGTAGGGATGGAGTGGAGTTTGTGGAAGACGAGAGAAGGCGGCGAGCAGTCGCGGCAGGGGGACGACAGGGATTGCACCCAGTTCAGCGCTAATCAGCCACAGCAAGGCTCTCAAGCAGGGGTTTCCCATCGCTGTGGGAAAAGCTTGGCTGCATTACGTAACCCAAGGTGTCCAACGTCCTGGGCAGCCCTCCCGCCAGCCCTCCCGCCAGCCAGCGCAGGTTCAGAAAGGTCCCCACCAGGAAGCATGTCCAGGACTCCAGGTACCTGGTGCCCCGCTATTCCGCAGCTCGAACAGTTGAAGCAGGCAGAGTGCCAAGGATACCCAGAATCCCAGCAGCATCCACGGTAAACTACCATCACGACCAAGAGCGGCATCACATTCACGACGACAGCCAGCGGGGCACGACATTGAACCTCCCGCTGCAACAACCACAAAGTCGTTTCAGAAACATCAGCATCATGGTACGTATCAGATGTCTCCAAAACACCCGTGGGGGGGGGGGGGGGGGGTCGATTTCGAGGCCCAAGAGCGAGCATAGGAAGCTGACGTCGCCGCCTGTTCGCTGCAGTCGCAATCACTCCGACCATACCTCCAGGCTGTTCGAAGCAGTCTGACGGCCGCCCTCTGTCTCTCCAACTTTGCTTCCCAGACGGCCGAAAGACACAATGTTCCAGAAGTTGAGGCCCGGACCTCTCCCGAGGTGCTCCTCACCCCTCTGACGGTTGCGCGTAACGAAAACGAGCGGGTCCTTATCGAGCCCAGCATCAACAGCATTCGCATCAGCATAAAGATCAAGCAGGCCGATGAAATTGAACATATCCTGGTGCACAAGTTCACAAGGTTCTTGACGCAACGTGCCGAGTCGTTTTTTATTCTGCGGAGAAAGCCCATCAAGGTATGGATCGCAGTTCCCGCTCACCGTCTCTTCTCCGCGCCTACTCGTGGAGACTAACCTGGACTCACATCTAGGGCTACGATATTTCATTCTTAATCACAAACTTCCACACGGAAGAAATGCTCAAACACAAGCTTGTTGATTTTATCATTCAGTTTATGGAGGAGGTGGACAAGGAGATTTCCGAGATGAAGCTATTCGTATGTCCACACTGGCCCTTGACCCCACCCAGGATCTTCCCGATATGTCCCTATGGTCCAGTGCTAACAGCTCGTCTTCAGTTGAACGCGCGTGCTCGTTTCGTAGCAGAATCTTTCCT
The DNA here is from genome assembly GCA_033296905.1 of Podospora australis. Taxonomy (NCBI): domain Eukaryota; kingdom Fungi; phylum Ascomycota; class Sordariomycetes; order Sordariales; family Podosporaceae; genus Podospora; species Podospora australis. The sequence goes on from MU864381.1 coordinate 105,120, forward strand.
GACCCCAGTACGTTCAGTGATCCCCTTTACGTTTCCGTCATCCCGACATCACACACTGACTTGCTTCTAGTTTGACTAGAGGAGGCTCGCTGCATGTGGCAATGGAGTTGGTTGATAGCAAGCTGTTTTACATGCCAAGCGAGCACTTTGCTTTTCGAGAATGAAAACTGCGCTCCGAAGTTCGGGGAAACGCAGCCTACTACACAGTCCACGAGCAATTAGTACGCCCATGCTTCTCATGCTGAGGACGGGGCATACATTGAAAGGAGGCTGGGATGTTGACTGTGCCCTTCTTTCGTTTCACAGAATTGGTTGAGGATAACCTTGTTGTTTGCTAGGTCGAAATCATATTCAAACTCTGCGGACTGCGGACTGCAGACACAATTTTGTCCAGCCGTCGCCGAGGTTCGCACCCCTTTTCAGGCAGCCACTCTTCCTGTACGCGGTTGATCATTACATTCTGGATGGTTGTTGGGCTGGATGTGCTATGTTATTTGCTTCTTGTTCAAGTCTCCGGAGCCTAACCACTTCAAGTCTGAAAGCTACTTCCAACTTACCCACCTGTAGGTCCCAACTCATTTTCAATATGTCAAACTCTTCACAGCCGTACGCTCGCATTCACACCCCCTTACCCCTTAAGACGCATCACAGCCCCTTTTCCAGGTTTACCCTCACAACGAAAAGAGAGAAAACCGCACCCGCACCGAGAATGCGATCCTTGAGTACACTTCGACTTGGGACAGGCAAGGATGTCTTTATCATGCACATTCGCTGCTTCAGACAACAACACATGTTTACCGGATTCGAGACCTGAGTTTCCAGATCATGCTCTGGGGGAACAGGGGGTGATGTGTTCTACTCTGCTCACCTGATGACGGGAACGCCAACCAACTTGAATGCCTCGACTTGACTCCCCGAAACCAGACCTCTGTTCCACGGCTGTTCACCATCTTCTCATCCACGTAGAGACTCGAGGCTCTCATGTTTGGTGTCTTTAGCTTCCTAGCTCTCTTCCATGAGTTTCAAACTCACCTAGATTCTGTCAGAGAACTCCAATCTTTGAGAATTCTGGCTGGAAACAAAAGGACCTACCTCCTCAGGGTCGCCTCTGCCCACAGCACCGGCAGCAGTCAACATGCAAAACACCATGATGTACGCCGCTTCCCTTCAAACCGACCTCCCTTGGCCAATATTCGGCTTACATATTCAAGGCATATGCAGCACGGGATCTGAGTGCCTGCCTCAAATAAACACCTAGGCCAGTCGACGTGCACGGCCCCCCCCCCCCCCCCTTCAACGACGTCCCTGCCCTCTAAGCCGGCCATCTCCGGTCTACAATAAGGATCTCTTTTACAAACGAACAAGGCCGACGTCATACCAACTGGCCTAGCCACTGTTCCAGGGCATGTATTCGTATCATTCTTGCCTGTTGAACGCGTTTGCTGTGTTCCGATACGAATATCTGCCGCTCCCACCCTCACTGTCAGTCATCTGGAGGACTCTTGATGGTTGGCAGATCTAGATTGGTGGGTATAAATCTTTTCCTCTTCTCTCTGCTTCCTCCTCTTCCTTTTTTTTCTCCTCCACCGCATCTCTTCGTTGTTCCTCCATGCTCTCTCGACCAAGGAAGAGATAGACTCCAAGTGGCCCTTCCTCTCATCTTTCCGTTCCCAACTTCTTTCGTCTTCCGTTCGCAGTTCAGTGGGCAAAAAAGCGCTCTCTTGCTCTCTCTCTCTCTCTCTCTCTCTCTCTCTCTCTCTCACGCGCCCCGCTTTCCCGGCGAGATATTTAGATCCCTCGTCTTTGGCTTCTGAAGCGTTGCCCTTTCTTCGCTCTCGCACCTCACTTGGTTCTTCCTCAAGGCACTTGGCCTGCTACCTCACAAGTAGCATCTCCTCGCTTTCCTTCTACCCTCCCCTCCCCTCTCTCTCTCTCCATCATCCTGATTCTCAACGTCAAGACCACATCGATATCGGCAGGCCTTGATAGTTGATATTGATACTGACGACTATTTGCGAAAAGGTAACACCGGGCTCGGCGTTGTCAGCCGTGTCGACCTCATCTCGAGGGATCCGCCAAACTCCGGTAAGCTGTCATTCCGTTCTTTCACATTTTCTGGTCCCATGCCGTCCCTTTTCGCGACCTCGGCCCACTGTGGTTGGTTGTTTTCAACCTCGAAAGCCCAGGTGTGGCATCTTATCGGCGTCCTGATGGCAAGTGTTTTCAGCGACTGAAACGGCCCTATCGTGGTGCGCATTTTGCAAATCCAGTGGCCGGCCGGGTTTCGTTTTCGGCGAATCTTCTAGTCCCTAGCACAATCTGATTCTTCGGACGGAATGGCTGTTTTGCGGGCCATTGGCTGTCTTTTTTTGACTTGAAAAAAAAAAAAAAACCCCCAGTTCTCTCTCAAACAATTGGAATTTCCGGGAGAATGGGTCTTCTACTTGCAAAGTCGGCGTTCTGAAGATAGACAGCTCGGCCAATGTGCTCCCAAGTAGCCTTCTACCCTCGTCTGCCCTCTCTCTATTCACTTTCATCTTCCTCCCTACAACAAAATCCGTCATCTTGACCGCGCACATCTTCACTGGCACGAGCATTTCGTCGTCCTTTCCTGCCAATACTTTCTTCCTTGCTGCCTGTCAGACCCTTTTCTTCGCATCTATTCGCGACTGCTCTGCGTCTCGCTAACGTACGACGATCGAACCAGCTTTCATTCTCTTTCACAGAGAGAACAAACAATTCTTCTCATTATCGCTGCTTCACGAATTATCACCGACTCCCATCACGAGCACTGGGTAGGTATTTCCCGTGATCTTGCTCATGTCTATACGCGAGGCTGATGAATTAGAGCAATCATGACGCCTCCCAAGGAGCCATCTACTGCCGAGGACAAGGGCACTCAGGCCTCGGCTGACACTCCGATGGTTAGCATCGAAGTTGATGAGCAGGCAACCCCTACCATCACGTCGGTGAAGCTGGCAGAGCCGGAGACGTCCGAGAACCGCGACGAGGATGGGGGTGGTGTTTCTCGGAAAACCACCCGCGAGCCGGCCCCAATTGTTGTCGGCACTCCTTGGTACCGTGACAATGCCCGCCGCAATACCCGTCGTTCCCAAGGTGCTCAGCACGCAAGCGTTTACCAGGTACGTCTTCTTGATACCCTATCAGACCTTCCCTTCGAGCTTCGATCTCTGGGGCCACAGATCGCTAAAAGATTTTGCGCATGTCACCAGAACCGCCCGGCACCGAACAGCAACAGGTCTTCGGCCATCCGACAACCTCTCCAGCCTCCCGCAGAGGTTACGCGCAGCACCATGGGCTTTGGAGTCACCGTCTCCGAGGTATTCAATACCTGAATTCATTGGTCAAAGCCCACAAGTGTCATTGCTGACGATTCCTAGCTCCCTCCTGTGATGTACAATCAGCCCGTTCCTCAAGCACCCTACGGGATTCCGCCGCCTGCCTGTTGTAAGAAGTTTCATCCTGCCCGCTCTGTATTATCGTTCATGCTCTGTTTGAATGCTGACGGAAACTTGTCTGGATTAGCCTACCCTTCCCGGTGTCCTCCGATCATGCAGCCGAGCGTTTTTCCAGGCCCTGGACATGCTCCCGCACCGTTTTCTGCTTCGCCTTGGGGTAACCAACCTGTCCATCCCTCTACTGCTGGCATGGCTCACTCCGCCTCGGCTGGCTTCGCGGGGTATTGGAACCCTAACTCAGGCAAGGGCATGGAGGCTCATCAGAAGCCCGATACAACCCCTCAAGGGCACCACCGAGATTTTTTCTCTCAGCCAACCAGCGGTCCTGGTCTGATCTACAACCAGACCGAACCTCGCAACTTCGCCCCGCGCACAAGCGATGCCTACTTGCCTCCGCCGCCCGCTTTCAACCTCGACGTCCATCACGGAAGGGAACATGGCCTCTTTGTCCAGCAAGGTGTCTACGACCCAGATGACCCGTTCATGGTTCCGACACCTGCCGTGCCCTCCACTTTGGTGTCGATGTCATTGGCCATGAGCAATAACTGCTCGGACCAGTTGAGAGAGCTGACACATAAGAAGCCCTTTTACATGCCAACTCCTGCGGAGATCATTGCCAAGAAGAACCTGGCGTTTATCGAGAGTGCCATTCAGTCCCACGCGGAGCCCAAGCCCTGGGGTGTAGTCCGGGTTTCGAACGTGAGTATCATGGTACCCTTTGGTCTCCTGTCACCAATGACTGCTAACAAACCGCGATGGAAAAGATTCCATTTGCAACGAAGCGTTCCGAGATTATTGCATTCCTTGGTAAAAATTCCAAAATCCTGAACGACAACGATGAGCCTGTTCACATTATCATGGAGCGCACCACCTCGAAGACCGGTGATGCCTATGTCGAATTCCTCACCAAGGAAGCTGCCGAGCGCGCCGTTCACCGTCACAATGAGGCTACTCAGCGTGGCCGGCAGCCGCGCATCGGCAACCGCCCCGCAGACTTGGCGGTGGTGAATCAGGAGCATCTGATGCAGCAGCTATTCCCCACAGCGAAAGCTGTTAACTGGTCGGCAACCCGTGCCACCATCAAGGAACCTGTGGAGGGTCAACCCTGGACTATCTTCAAGGGCTTTGTTTCCGAGGAGGAACTTACTCTTCTCATCAAGCATGTTGAGCAGCCCTCTCGTGTACGTCACCCTCCGGGGGTTTGTGTGCCATCGTTGAGTAGTCTCCCGCTAACCGGCTGTTTGTTCTAGTCTCCCTATGCCAAGGACTGTCCTCAGCGCCCTTACGAGTGTATGATCTCGACCATCCGAAAATACCCTTGGTACATGTCGGAGCACATCACGATCAAGCAGAGACAGATGGTGTTCAATACCACCCTCCGCCTGACCGAGATCTTGCGCAGGGTGATCGATCGTGGCGTTACCCGCGGCGATGAGCGTGGTCGTGTCAACCGTGCTGGCGAAGTTGTTCTCAACGAGCAACTCTTCAAGCGTTTGGTTTACACTGCCTTGGCGTGCACCGGCTTTTCTGCATACCAGAAGAACGAAATTGCTCGGGTGGCTGGATGGAGCAACGAGAAGGTCGTCCATGGCTTTAACCAACCTCCCAACGCTGGTGCTTGGGTTCACCTGCACACCAGTGCTCCCCGCCCGGGGATGCCCTTGGACCTACTCGGCTGGTACATTGCCGTCATCCGTGAGCGCACCACTGACATGGTCCGTCGTTTGCCTAACCAGGAGCGCATGGAGATGGAGCAGCTCGGCACGAAGACTGACATGACGTTCGGCTACCTGTTCTGGGTCATGAAGATCCCCAAGGTCGAGCAGCTTGAGCTCATGACGCTCAAGCAGGTGTACAACATGGAGTACAATGCCATCAAGACTGTTCTGGAGGGAGCTGCCGCTGATGCTCATGCCAACCGTCTTCGGTACGCGCTGCCTACCGCGGAGACCGACGAGGACTCGGAGACTTGAAGGGGGCCGGTACCATTTCCATATCCACGCCCGGATGGATTCATAGCACGCGTGCCATTTGCCCGCTTGCTCCGTTCTTTTCTTTTTTTTGCGCGCATGTACAGAGTAGGTAGCCTACATTTCTTTTGTTTTCACGCGCATATCTTCCCAGCTCGCACACATTGCTATTAATGCGGCGCAGCATGTATAGGGTTATGAGACGCATAGATTCGTTTCTAGCATAGATAGCCAGAAAATTAAGAAGGTCTTCCCTGATTTTGAACGCGCCTCTCAAGAAAGAATATCATGTGTATTCTATTCTGTACAATGCAAGGTACATACTCAAGCAGGTCTGTTGACTTTTGAAAGGAAGAGAAGTGCTATTCTCATAGGCGTATCTATATTTTTTTTTTAGAAAGCAGGTGTTGAAATTCATTTGGGGACTCCTTTTCCAAGTAAACACAGCATAGCGGAATCCCCCTTGCTTGGCGAAAACAAGAGTGACAGATCCCACAACACGAAGAACAGAAGCCCAGAAGCAGATCTGTAGAATGTGCCTACGTCTACGATGTTGTTTCTTTATTCAAGCCTCACATAACCACACTTTGCAATTTGGATGTACTCTCCTGAACAGGAGCACAGAGAGTTCCATCATGCGCCAACAGCAAAAGGGGGGTTCAAGGAATGGAAACCAGGGCAACCAAACGCACAGGTCCATCTTCCCCATGACGTCGGCCAACCTACCTCGGGAGTCTGCAACAAAAGCTATGCCCGAAGATCAACCGAGCCACTTGAGTGGAACGCGTCAAGCCTCGCCCCCCCCCCGGGCTGGGTTCGCAGAGGGAGAAAAAAAAAAAAAAAAAAAAAAAAAAAAAAAAGTTCGAGACATGGTCCCTTATCGCGATACCGATTTCCTTTCGCAGCATTTCACATCTGGCGATCGTTCCCTTTCCCATCCACACCCACTTCTCCCACCAAGCCCGGCGTTCTCTTGAAGGCACCATAGCAATTTTAAAAGTCTCATGGTATTTCTCTGAGGAAGATTCAAGTGGCGGCAAACGATCGTATCCCTAGCCGCGCTTGCTGTCCTGATCTTTTTCTTCTTTCTGGAGGAAAAATTCGAGGTCCAAGGAGCAACGAACCCTTCAGGAGCCGACACCGACCGATACTCCCGGGCAAGAAAACAGACAGCCTTCACCATGGCTTCAATTCCTGCCGCCAGGGCGTTTCCTGGTGGCACCGACAAGAGCGTTCGTGACCAACATGTCCCGCTCCTCCAGTCTCGAGAGGTTGGCGACATCAATCCCGAATCTCGCCAGGGTGATGGCATTGTCAGACGTGGCAAGGAAGCACCAGCCGCAAAGTCATGGGCACACTTTGTAGCAGGCGGGTGAGTTTTCTTCTGCTGTAACTATCCCGGAAAAAGGCAACAAGAGCTGACCATTGTCATTTTCTGGCTTAGCGTGGGTGGGATGACTGCCGCGACATTCACAGCACCCCTCGATGTCCTCAAAACCCGCCTCCAGTCCGATTTCTACCAAGCGCAGCTCTCGGCCTCGCGCGCACAACACATTGCCCCCATGAACCCTGTACGAGCCGCCGCCTACCACTTCAACGAGACCGTATCCATCCTCGCATCAGTGTACCGCCAGGAGGGGCCACGGGCGCTGTTCAAGGGCCTGGGTCCCAACCTGGTCGGTGTCGTCCCCGCCCGTGCCATCAACTTCTTCACCTACGGCAATACCAAGCAATTCCTATCACAGCACATGAACGGCGGCAATGAGTCGACATGGATCCATCTCGGCTCGGCAATGTTGGCTGGTGTAGTGACAAGTACGGCGACGAACCCCATATGGATGGTCAAGACTCGATTGCAGCTCGATAAGAACCATGCCGCGGAGAAGGGCTCGATCGGGTCACGCCAGTATAAGCATAGTTGGGATTGCATCAAGCAGGTGTTGCGCAACGAGGGCATTCAAGGTCTTTACAAGGGCATGAGCGCCAGTTATCTCGGTGTCGCAGAGTCAACGCTGCAGTGGGTGTTGTACGAACAAATGAAGAAGTCGCTTGCCCGAAGAGAGGAACACCTCGTCCTGAGTGGAAAAGAGAGGACTTGGTGGGATCACACCGTCAGCTGGATGGGGAACGCGAGCGCAGCAGGCGGCGCCAAACTCATTGCTGCCCTCCTGACCTATCCCCATGAGGTATGTTTTTTTAAATTTTTTTTTTAATCTCTTTCTCCGCTTTTCCATTCCCAGCTTCTTCCATGATGACTATCCTACGCTTAACCCAGCTCACTCTGACGCATTCAATGCGGTTGTTGAGGACGCGTTTTATCACGTCTGACTTCTTTGTTACGAACCTTGTTTTTCCGGTTGACACACAGTTTCTTTGGATCGAAAGCTGACACCATGAAAAAGGTGGCTCGCACAAGACTCCGCCAGGCACCGTTGGCCGATGGCCGGCCAAAGTATACTGGTCTCGTCCAGTGCTTCAAGCTTGTCTTCAAGGAAGAGGGCATGGCCGGCCTGTACGGAGGCATGACCCCTCACCTCCTCCGGACGGTCCCCAGTGCCGCCATTATGTTTGGCATGTACGAGGGCATCATGCGACTCCTCCATAATCCTACGGTTTCCCACGCACCTTCATGAGACAGACGGCCTTCGCAGGGCGGCGGTTGTACATCTCGTACCGCGTCGAGTCCGAGACGGTAGAGACACAATCGGACGGATCCCTGCACCCAAACTTGTATATTACTCACTGTACGATAGAATTGCGACGACACGCGCACACGAACGAGTAGCTAGGCACTCTCTCTCGGAACCAGATTCGCTACCTCCCCCATGTAACAACACCCCATTATCGCAAGCCTCTGCAACGAAACATAAAAAGGAAAGACACGGCAACAACAATAGAAAACGGACTACGGGATACGGGATACGGAAGAACGGATTCTGGAATCAATGAAATCTTCATGGGCGGTCCCATGCTACGAATCGCATACACTTGGCTTTTTTCTCCTGTTTTTGCATCTGGGTGGCGGGAGCTTCTGCACGGGCGTTTCTCCGTGGTTTCTTGGTGACAAAACACAAAAGCGAAGCGGGAGAGGGGAGTGATTTCTGATCGGCCGGGAGGGTTATTTCCCTGAGGGGTATGACATGAGGGGCTCGGTCGTTTTGTATATTCCTGGGGCTCTTCACTGTGCATAGCTCACCCAGCTGCGGCTGCACGAGTGATGGGGGAAAGGGCAAGGGACGGATTGGAAGAGAAGCCTCCCGGATCGTGGATGATGTACCTGCTGGAGCGGTTGGAGCCAAGGCATCTGGATGAGTGGGATGAGAGTGATCACAGACGCATGCCAAAACTATTTCAGGGGTACTGATACCGAAGGGTACCTAGACATGACCACCTGGGGCTTGGTGGTTGGCGGCCCTTCGGGGATGAATATGCCCACAACACATCCCTGCTCCATATTTTGAGAAACAGTTCAAACAAAGAATAACTTACTCACTTTAGTCACTTGCTGTGAAGCAATGAAAGCCAGGTTCCGAATGATACTTGGCAAATTACTGACAAAAGAAGTACGAAATTGGATATCTCAAGTGATCATGAGGGGGGGGAAGAGAAACAGACAATTGACAGAAAAACATTAAAAGGGACACAAGACCCTCCCAATCCGCCATAACAACATTCTTAACCGACGGTTTTTCACTTTCCCTTCCCTCATGCAACTACTGACAAAATTCGAACCAGACGAAAAGAAAAAAAAAGAAAAAAAAGGAAATGCAGTATCGCTACTCCAATTCACTAATCCTCTTGATCAGTCATTTTATGTACCTCTTGCCACCCTCTAGGCGGTGGTTTCCGCAGTTTCCTCGGCTTGCGAAGAGCAGGAGGACCAGGCAAGGGTGATTGCTGTTGCTGTCGGGGAGCTTGCCCTGGAAAATGTTGTTCTTGGTCTTGCCTGGTAACGGCCCTCTCCCGATTGAGGAACCGCCTTATGGGTTGAAACGATGAAACGGAAAAAGGTGCGTGAGAAACCCAATCAGTTGCTGTCGTGGCAGTTGCGTCATTTTGCAGTGACGTCGCTATTGCTGTGGTTGCCGCTGTGATGGAAGAAGAGGTTGCCGTCGATACCGCCGACGACGAGAACGGGTTCGAGAGTGACATCCAGCTTGGTAACCTGGCATGTCACCAGGCGTCCCGATCCCAGTTAGGGTCTGGATTCGTTTCGTCGCATGTCAGCCCCATTTTCCACTCTGGGTTGCCGCCGCTTACACACAAACGGACAGCATGCCGAGGAAGGAATTGGAAAAAAGGGAAGAAGGAAACGTACCCTGAACGAAAGCAGCGAGAACTTTACTCCCGGTCTGCAGAAGCGGATGACCCACGACGATCTTGAGGAACTTCTCCAGTCCTGCGCGCCGGCCCTCGATCACATCGTCGCTGAACCGGTTGGTAAACACCTTCCCGGGCAGAGGGGGGATGGTCACGCGCGCCGACTCCCGCTCAAGAATGTCGCGGAAGTACTCAAAGTCCGAATAGCGCCGGCGCACGAGGGACTGGCGTAGCTTGAAGGCGGGGATGTTGGTCCGGCAGATGATCTCGTAGTCGGTGTACATGTTGCGACCGCCGGTACCGTGCGTTCGAGGGTTGCGGACCTACCCGGGACAGGAAACCCCAATGTCAGTCACTTGAAAACAAGTGGTAGATGCAAACCATGCCGCAGGGAATGCGACGTACCTCTATCTCCAAGAAGTTCTCGGGAGGGCCGTAGATTTCATCGAAGCTCTGCTGTCGCGTGTCCGGCATCGACTGCAGAATGGGCCTGTGCAAGCGCGCGGCGGCAGCGCCGGCATCGATCGAGTGTGTCGGTGACGTTGGGGATTTCTGGGGTTGCTGCTGCGACGACTGCTCGTCGCCGCCGGCAGCGAACCCGTCCTTGGTTGGTGACGCCGTCTTGATCGTGTGTTGCTCCCGTGGCGGGGGAGCTACCCCTCTTGGAAAGGTGTTGGAAGGTGGGGAGTGGGAAGTATATCGAGAAGATGCGGGCGATGGGGACACGAGTAGTGGAATATTCGCTGATTGTCCGAGTCTTCGACTTCGACTCTTATCTTCTGACGGAGCGATGGGGGGGTGAATGGGGGAAAAGTGCAAGTTGATGTGAGGGAGGGTGCGCAGTGAAATGGTCGTACGTGGTCAGCCAAGCTTTCTCTCGGTGCTCTTGTCTGCAATTACAGGGGGGAAAAAGAAGGCCAGGTGGGGTAAACCCCTTCCCTTCTGACGATCCCGGGTGCCAACTGATTACGCAGATGGCGGAGACTGGGAGGCTGCAGAACATTCCATTGTCATTACGAGCGGGAGGCTGCAGAACATTCCATTGTCATTACGAGCGGGAGGCTGCAGAACATTCCATTGTCATTACGCGCGGGAGACTGCAAGATGTCTGTGTTTTCCTCGTCACGATGGCCCGGCACAACAGGCTACAGACGAGTTTTCGACGACTCGAGAAAGTTGATTATGTTTATGGTTTTATACGAAAGAGAAAGAGAAATGAAGGCCGGATCAGCCACTGTTGGGATATATGGGCCCAGACAGTTTACCGACGAACAAACGAAAGACTTGTCACACCTTTCCGGGGACCTTTCCTTGGATTATGGAACCATGGTACACCCAGCGCCGCTAGAGCGTAGTACACTCTCTCCATCACCGTCCCGTGTTGCTCATTCGATTATGTATGTAACAACGCTGCGTGTTGGTTGGTATGAGCCTTACAACAGACAGAGTCGAAAGAGTAGCGCTTCCTCACCTTGGACCGAATCAAAGCCACACCTGAAGCTATCAAACGCAGCGTAACCAGCTGTTTGCCACTGTGTGCCAAAAGAATATTCCGTACAACCAGGACTATCAACCCTTGTTTTCAGCAAACTTCTGGTGAATCGCCCGGATCTGATCGTCGAGATTGAGACTTTGCATGGCACTCTTATTCTCTGGGTTCCCGTCGAAAGCATTGAGAGCAATCTTTTTTCTTCGAGCTTGCTCTTCGTCTGATACCGGCTGGCCCGTTACACCGTCGAACAAATCGCTTCGCTGACTTGCCAGGCGTTTGAGATTGGTCGCCACGTCCACAGTGGACAGGTTGGTCGTGGCATATCTGGCTTCCGCTTTGGCCTTTTGCTCCTTCCATCGGGGGTCGAGAAGTTCAACTAGACAGGTTGTGGTTAGCAAACGGCGTCCGACGCGGAATCCCGATAGAAACTTACTTCGCATGTGGTCCTCCATCTCGTTGAGTGGGACCTGTTGCTTGCAGTTCGGGCACAGCGCCGTCTGTTGCCCGAACTTGTTTGCTGTTCTTTGTGCTGCCCGAGGGACATAGTTTTCCTTGATTTTCATCGTAGGTAGGCCACCACGAGCCTCACTCTGAGCCTGGTGGAGACGCTGCTGCTCTTGCTCTCTCTCGTGCATCCTCCTGGCCTCGTCTGCTTCTTCAGCAAACCTTGCGCCACCGGGTGCAGCGACACCATTTGCGTAAACCGGCGGCGTGCTGCGGGCCTGTTGAAGTGGTAGTTGGGATTGCGCGGGAGCCTGTGCGCCATAGACCTGAGGCGGGGAGATGTTGTAATTCGTGTCCTCGAATGGGAAGGCTTCTTCGATGCGCAAGCTGGAGCTGATCGACATCTTGTTCTTTTCTTCCAAAGAGGCATACTGAAGGTCATTGAGCGTGGTCGGCGGGGGAAGGGCCGCTTGGTCGTCGGACTCGGTGAAGACGATGGTCTCGACCACGACGAAATCGTTCCAGTCGATGCGAGCAAACTCGATCTTCTTTAACTCTTCCTCCTCTTCCTGCTTTGCCCGTTCCTCTTCTTCCCACTTGCTGTAATCGGCCCTCTGTTTTGCGCGCGCCAGCACATGGTACTTGTCGGAAGCACTACGACGGAGGTCTTCCATACGTTCCTGCATCAGCTTGGTCCCCTCACCGTTAACACCGCCTTCTCGCAGGAGGATGGAGTACTGGTCTACCAGGCTCTGGAAAAAGTTGTGGAAGGTGTGGTTGGGTATGAGGAACTGGAACTGAGGGTTGCTAGGCTCCCGTTGAGCAAGCTGCGTCATGAAGGGGCGCCCATTCTTTGCGACGAACAAGGCAGTTAGTCGAACGATCTCCAAATCTTTCTGGCTCATTCGTGGCATACGGGCTGAGAACTGGAAGTCAGGAGGCTTCACAGGGCCCTCGGGCTCCTTCTTCGCAGGCGCCGCAGCAGCCTCACCGACGCGACCAGCCGCGACCGCGGTACCGCGACCGTTCTTGATCTCCTCTTTTCTCCATTCGTAGTACGCGTTGTAGGGATCGGCGTTTGTCATCAAGAAGCTGAATTTTGGATTCTTGCCGTGGTTTTCTCGGATGCGCTGTTCGAGGCCGAGGCCACCGCGCATGACATAACCGGCCGTTTTCTCGATCGCTTCGCGGATTTCGCCCGGTGGTGGGATAATGACGCCGGGAGGAGGCTTGATATGATCAAGCCCTGCCGCCGCATCGACTGCCGCCGTCGTCTGCTCCCCATTCATTGCAACCGCCATGATGGATGTGGTAGTGTGGTCGCAAAGAACGTCGAAACCCGGATTTCAAAAGGAAATATTCGCAAGTCTTGGTGATGATTTTCGTAGAAACATTCCGCGAGGCGCAAAAATTGAAGGAATGAATCGCCAATCGAAACCCTTGCCGCTTCGTGTGACAGCACGGTGTAGATGGTCTGTGCATTGTAATGTATTTTTTGGATTGCAAGGGATCTGTTGTCCACCCACGCGCATGCAAAACCAGATTCACATGTTTTGAGTGGTTCGAATACCGTATGAATAACGAAACCTAGACTTGAAGGGGGACAGTCCAACTCTTTTTTTTTCTTCAATTTTTTTTTTTTTTTCATTCGCTAGATAGGCCTAAACGCATATCCAACTACACACCAATGAAAGCCAATACTGCATCGCGTGTAAAAGCACATGTGAGTTGACTGCAGACTTACAACTCCAGAACGGGGAAGAAATCCACTCATGGAATATGGCAAGCAGGGGGAGGTGGTGCCCGTTGTTCCATTGGTCAGGTCGAACAGCTACGACGTGTCCAAGGTAAAAGGGATGCATTGATACGCGAGACGGGAGAGCAAAAGTCCTGTCAGGCAGACTTGCGGGAGCACGGCAGGGGGGTCCGCGACACTGGAGCACTGGGACGCTGGAGCACTGGGACGCTGGAGCACTGGGACGCTGGAGCACCGGGACGCTGGAGCACTGGGACGCTGGAGCACTGGGACGCTGGAGCACTGGGACGCTGGAATGGCAGCTCAATGATAAACCAATTGTTGAGGGCGCAAGCTCAGCCCTGCATCCACCTCTGTTGACTTCGTAGCTGCCAACACCGTGCTACGGCCGTTTTGAGACAGAACAGGGGGTTGAGGCCACTTAAGCTACAATTGATGGGGATGCTTGTCGGCGCAGCTTCTTCCCGTCATCCATTGATTGCATTTGACGACTGCAACCCCCTTTCCATCCTGTCTTTTTTTTCAGCCCCCGAGGCAGCAGGACCTTCCATCTTCTTCTCGATTCACCCACATCCGTTCTTCTTTTTTCTTGACGGTGGTTGAATCGTGGCATTACTTGCTCTTCTCTTTTCTTTCCCGGAAATTCAATGACCGCCTTGTAATGAACCTTACCTTTCTCGACTTTCGTTAATCACTACTGGTTTTATATTCCTATCGTGCCGTCAATCGACGTCGATCTCGCACCCCTCGAATCCCATAGACGTCGCCTTCATCACCGGTCCATCCCCACACACGACGCCCAACCATGGCTCGATCGACGGGCGCGAAGCCAGCGGCCGGACGAGTCTCTCCTCCGTTGCCGCCAGCTCCAGTCTCGGGCCCGGTATCCGCAATCTCCAGCAAGCCCAAGAACAACAAGTCCGCACCCAAACGCAAAGAGGACTACTCGTCGGAGGGTGTGCAGGATAACGATGTGTTCCTCCTCCCTGGCTCCGACTACCAAGTTCTTCTCCTCGTCACCCTCGTCGGCGCTGCTGTGCGCCTCTTCCGGATCTATCAGCCCACAAGCGTCGTCTTCGATGAAGTCCAGTATGTCTCCTGTTCTTGCGCAACGTTACAAAAACCACAGATGTGACGAACCTGGCTAATCAACCTACTGCGTTGCAATAGCTTCGGCGGTTTCGCTTCCAAGTATATCAAGGGTCGCTTCTTCATGGATGTCCACCCTCCTCTCGCCAAGTTGATGATCACACTGTTTGGTTATCTTGCCGGTTTCAATGGAGACTTTGACTTTAAGGATATTGGAAAGGATTATCTCGAGCCTGGCGTTCCATATGTCGCCATGCGATTGTTCCCTGCCATTTGCGGCGTTCTTCTCATTCCTACAATGTTCCTGACCCTGAAGGCTGCTGGTTGCCGTACCTCCACGGCTGCCCTGGGTGCCGGTCTCATCATTTTCGGTACATATCCTCCCCTCCCTCCCTCCCTGAAGATGTGATCTTGCCGCTCCTTTCGATGAAGCTATACTGACATTGGCTTGCTGCAGAGAACGGTCTCCTGACCCAGGCGCGCTTGATCCTGCTCGATTCTCCCCTGATGATCGCGACCGCTTTCACCGCCCTCGCCTTTACATCTTTCACCAACCAGCAAGAGCTTGGTCCCTCTCGGGCTTTCACTCCCAGCTGGTGGTTCTGGCTTGCCATGACCGGTCTTGGTCTGGGCATGACTGTCAGCATCAAGTGGGTTGGTTTGTTCACCATTGCTTGGGTCGGCAGCTTGACTTTGGTGCAGCTCTGGGTCATGCTTGGAGACTACAAGCATGTTTCGGTTCGCACATTCTCCAAGCATTTCACTGCTCGTGTGTTCTGCCTTATCGTCATCCCGCTCACGTTCTACATGGCAATGTTCGGTATCCACTTCCTCTGCCTCGTCAACCCTGGCGAGGGTGATGGTTTCATGAGCTCCGAGTTTCAGTCAACCCTCAACTCCAAGGCTATGCAGGATGTTGCCGCCGATGTCCTCATGGGCAGCAAGGTGTCCATCAGACACGTCAACACACAGGGTGGTTATCTCCACTCCCACCCACTCATGTATCCTACGGGATCGAAGCAGCAGCAGATCACCCTCTACCCCCACAAGGATGACAACAACCTCTGGTTCCTCGAGAACCAGACCCAGCCGCTCGACGTGAACGGTGAGCGCATCAATGGCACCGGTGCTTGGAACAACCTCCCCGAGATCCCCTACCTCCAGAACGGTGCTATCATCCGTCTCTATCATGCTCCCACCCATCGCCGCCTCCACTCCCACGATGTCCGCCCTCCTGTCACCGAAGCCGACTGGCAGAACGAGGTATCTGCGTATGGTTACGAAGGATTCGATGGCGATGCCAACGATTTCTTCCGCGTCGAGATCGTCAAGAAGAAGTCCAAGTCTGGCGTTGCTCAGGAGCGTCTCCGCACCATCGACACCAAGTTCAGACTCGTTCACGTTATGACTGGCTGCGTCCTGTTCTCTCACAAAGTCAAGCTGCCTGACTGGGCGTCGGAGCAACAAGAGGTCACTTGCGCGCGTGGCGGTACTCTTCCCAATAGTTTGTGGTACATCGAGTACAATGAGCACGCCAAGCTCGGCCCGGATGCCGAGAAGGTCAACTACCGCAACCCTGGTTTCCTGGGCAAGTTCTGGGAGCTCCAGAAGGTGATGTGGAGGACAAATGCTGGTCTTGTAGAGTCCCACGCCTGGGACTCTCGTCCCGACTCGTGGCCTATTCTCCGCCGCGGCATCAATTTCTGGGGCAAGGACCATCGTCAGATCTACCTGATTGGCAATCCCATCGTCTGGTGGAGCGCGACTGCGGCTGTCGTGATCTACATTCTGTTCAAAGGAATTGCCGTTCTTAGGTGGCAGCGCAGCTGCAACGACTATGCCAGCCCCGTCTTCAAGCGCTTTGACTATGAGATTGGTACTTCGGTCCTCGGATGGGCTTTCCACTACTTCCCCTTCTACCTGATGCAGCGCCAGCTCTTTCTTCATCACTACTTCCCGGCTCTTTACTTCTCCGTCATTGCTTTCTGCCAGATTTACGATTTCCTTACGGCTCGCATTCCCGCGGTCGGCCTGAAGCAGAAGCCCATGATCGGCAAGGCCGGAGCTCTTCTGTTTTTGATCGTTTCCATCGCTGCCTTCGCTCTGCTTTCTCCTCTTGCCTATGGCAACACCTGGACCAAGGCCGAGTGCAAGCGCGTAAAGCTCTTCAACACCTGGGATTGGGACTGCAACACGTTCTTGGACAGCGTAAGTGATACCCTTGGAGTGATCCCCGAGAGGAAGTTGCCTGTGAGGGGTGGCCGTTGAGGTCACCGCCTGCTCTCCTTCGTGGACCACGAACGGTACAAGGTTTTTGGGCGTGACCATGTTCATTACCATGCCTCAGCATCTAGACCTAGCATACATAATCATCTGATGACTTGAAGCCGACGCTAACCTTCCCTGCTGTAGTATGATGCCTACTCCCCCGTCTCTCAGTCCTCCGTAGCGGCCGTGCAGACTCCTGAAACGTCCGTGGCTGCCCAGCCTCCCCCGCCGGTAGAGAACCCGGTCGCTGCCGGTGAACAGGCTCAAGTTCCTATTGTGGTCAAGGAGCAGCCAAAGGAGAAGGTCTCGGGAGCGCCTGTGCTCCCTAACGAGCGTGTTGTTCACAAAGAGGAGCGCGTTGAGTACAGAGATCAAGACGGCAACATCCTCAACGAGGAACAAGTGAAGGCACTCGAGGGTAAGGTTGAGTTCAAGACTCGCTACGAGACCCGTACTCGGGTAATTGATGACGCCGGCAATGAGGTTTATCTTCACGCCGAGGAGGAATCACCGGTTCCTGTTGCACCCCCTCACCCTGACGTAGAGGGTAAGTCTTTTGTCCTTTCTCGGAACCCTACGAGTTCATTGTTACTGACCTCTCACTGTCCTTTAGGTGTCGACCGTGAGACCAAGCGTTTGGTACCTGATGAGCCTATCCCCGCCGCCCAGGAGAGTGTAGAGGGCCAGAAGGAGGCCCAAGAGAAGGTCCCCAAGCCCGCAAGCGAGGGAAATGAGGCCACTGCCAAAGAGGAGCTTTGAAGAGCCACAATCCGATAAGAGTGTCTATGTCACTCTCGTCCCCCCTCCCCCCGACATCATACGCCTCACGAACATCTCGCTGTGATCTTTATCATTCAAGGGGTGACACACCCACAACAAAATCTACTACATCGATATTTTGGGCATCGGGCGCTTGGCGAAGCGAAAAATGTTAGTGGCGTGTGAAGCGTGTACGAAAAGAGTGGTTTGGAGTAGGTGGACGCGTTGTCTCTTTGTTTTTGATCTTTCGATCGCATTTTTGTCGTCATCACACCTCACATCATCAAGCACCTAACACAGACAGCGTCACAGTGGAAGTAGCCCATCTACAAGCCACGTACAGGGACTTAGAAAAGCCCGCTAGAATATTTCCTAGAGTTACTTGATTTCCTGTCACCTACATCTACTGCCTTCTGTCCTCTGTTATGTCATCTGGTAACTATGCAGAGACGAACCACGTCACGTAGTAGACATGTCTGGCAGCATCTCGTTCCACTTTACCCAGCTAGTGATAACTGTTCTGAATTCACACGTTCGGGGTTCAATGACGACGAAGTAGGTCAGAAAGGAGAACCAATGGTGTAGAAACAATCCAGTATTCCAGTATGGAGAGTAGTACGTGGGGATTGTCTGTCACGATGTAAACATATTTCCCCCCTACTATGGAAACACACCAGGGCGTACACGAAAGAAATATGTTCCGAGATTGGAATAAAGTAGTCGTTGTTCTGGGAACCACTGCCGCTGCTAGTGCCGCTGTCAGGCGCGAAAAAGGAATGGTACCGGACCGGCCGTATCTTCCTCCTCCCCCCGTGGGCCGGGCGTATGCGGGAGGCTATGGGCAGAGGCAGATGATGGCGGTGGTGAGTCAGGTTCCAACGCGGCGGAGGGTGTTTCTGGTAGTATGTCTGTTGGGGATAGTGGTGGCTGCATATCCTCATGCTGTGGCTCTTCTTCCGTGATACCGGTGGACGGTACGCTCTCGCTTGGAGGAGAACAAAACCGCAAGAGCTGCGGTGGGACTGCCGATGGTGGTATCTCGGTGAACCCTGCATGGAAAGGCTGCTGCTGGCTGATGGGGGTGGTATCTGCCAGGGGAAACGAGGAGGGGAGCGGGTATGTCAAGGAAGCGAGAAAAGACATGGGGTGGTCCAGCATCAGGAGGGTTGGGTCGATGCAGTCTACGGGGATTTCTGCCTCGCGGTTGGGCCGAGAGGGCTGCGGGAACGCTTCGGCCTGCTGGGAAATCTGGGGTTCTTCGGGGATCGAGCCTTGTCCGATGAGCCGAAGATTCTCAAGGGCGGTTGTTGTGGGGTCCGTTGAAATCGTCGGCTGGTTTCTTTGCTCGGATTCTGGAGGGGTATGAATTTCCTTCCAGGCGGTATACAGTTCACCCTCGTCGAAGTGGTTCACGTCTTCGTCCTCTTCCCACCGGGCAGGTTGGAATATTTCATAGTGACCAGGCTCTTGCGTGCCGTGATCTTGTTGTCGGTGGTTACTCGCCTCCTCCGGGTCCTGTGGCTGGTCGAGACCGCTTGGCTCGGTAATCTCGATGGGATCGAATACCGGTGGAACAGCTAGCTGCCCCAAGAAACGGAAAGGTTGGAGCTCGTTGAACTGCTCGACGAGGCTGAAGTGCTCAGGGGTGATGGGAGCAACAAATTGCCAAGTGGGCGGCGGCGCGGGATTTGTTGTTAGCGCTGGCTCAGAGAGCAAGGGTTGGAGGTTGTTCGGCACTATGAATGCGCCCGGCTGCGCACCCGGTAGTTGCAACGCCTCTGGCTCGGAGTGAATCTCAGGTCGCTGGAAACCTGCTGGTCGAGATGGTGTCGTTCCCTGAGAAGGTGTGGGTGGCTCGATGGCACTAGGTGGCTGGGGTGCTGCTGCCTCGGGCGGAGCAGGTGCGGCAGTTGGGAGCTCCAAGGTCATCGGGAGGGTAGCGGCACGATTTTTACGGCGGCTGGCGGGCTTGCGTATCGCTCGGCTCGGAGAAATGACCGACTGAAGAGGGCTGCCAGGCTGGGGTGATACAAATGGCAAAGAGGCAGCGGCGGCTGGCACGGATGAGTTTATGGTGGCCGGCTGGAAAACTCGGGAAGGGCCAGGAGGGGCGGATCGGCCTGGGGGAGCAGCTGCGGGAGGAGATGCGTCAAGCTCGGTGAAAGGAAAGCGGGCCGGCGGAGAGACCACGACGTGCTGAGGAATGGAGGGGCGATCTGGCGGAATACCCGGCAGAGAATCTAGCTCAGAGGAGGCGCCTGGCCGGGGATAAGACTCTTGTTCAGGCAGCGGAACTGATTCAGAGGGCTTCGTTGGTGATGTTACGACGTGCGTCGACGAAGCAACCAGGCTTGCCTCGGGCTCCGGTCGAGATGCTGCGGTAGCGTGGCGCTTCGTTCCTTCTGGGGGCACTCGTTCAAAGGTAACCGGATCGAGAGGAGCCTTGACCTTGCGACGGGTGGTTGGTCTGCGGATCGTCCGCCCTGGTGGTGCGGCCGGCGGTCTGGAGACCTCAGACTGCGTACCACCGGTAGGCCCGTCTCGTTCAGGCAGAACTTGCGGTTCAATTTGGGACACAGATTTCTGTGCAGCTGCGACTCCTTGTGGCGAAGTAGGCTCGGGAGGCGAGGCCCTTTGGCGGGGTGTTTCTTTGGAAGCAGAGATGTTCGTCCGCAGAGTGATGCCGAGTTGCATGGAGTTCCGTGTCTGTTGCAGATCTCCGATCCAATCAAGAGGTACAGAGGTGTCAGGTTGATGCTCTATCTCCATGTCCATGGCCCCAGCAACCTGCTGAACAGAATTCGAGGGTTGATCACTTTGGAGTTGCACCGAATCGCTTGTTTCTGGTTCTGGAGCTGGTGTGGTCCCCTTGGTGTCATGGGACTGTACCGTTTCAACGGGGTGCTCAGCTCGAGTTGACTCCTTCAGGCCTTCGAGCTCCACGAGCTCCCTATCTTGGTTGACTGAACCATCTCCTTCTGGGACCTCAGACTCAATGGGCTCTTCGGGCTGGTGAATAGGCGTGGTGGCCGCTGGACATTCATCGTCCATGCGCTCGTTCACTTGTTGATCTTTACGAGTGTCGTCCAGTGCCATGGTGTGTATGTAATCCATGGGTGGTCGACTCTGACTGAGCCTCTCTGGACAATCAACATCCATGGGCTCATCAGCTTGCCCGGTTGGGTTTGATTCCTTTGGCGTCTCCGAGCCCACAAGCTTCTCAGATTGAGCCCGAGTGTCCATCTCCATCGCTTCGACTACCTGAGCAGACGCTTCCTCTCTCACTTCGTATGACTTTCGAGAACCGTCCGGGTTGACAGTATATCCACCGCGCCGCTTGTCCGACTGGGCAGATGTCTGGTCTCCTGAATACGCCCCGAGAACCAAAGGAACATATGGCTGCAGGCGATGGTACGGGTACATGATAGGGTCCGGTAAGATGGCCGCGCCAAGGTGTTGCTGGGCATTTGGATTGAGATCCGGACTTGGTTCCAGAATGGGACCTGGCGGGAAACGAGGCCCGGGTTGCCTCGCAGACATCCTGAGGCTTTCCAACTTTTCCGCCAGTTCAGCATCTGCCAAGGTGACTGGATCTTGCTGTATCATTCTCACGTCCATGGAATCATGGGGTTCCTCATGGATGGGATGATCCTGTCCTTCGGTGATCTTGGTTGCAGACTCGAGGCCCCGGTTTTCGTGCTCGCGGAGCCGTCGTTGGAACCTTTTACCAGAGACGATGCCAACTTGTTGGAGGACGCGAAGCAGCCTGTGGGCAGCAAGCATCCAGTTCCTACTCGGCACTTCCCTGGCGTCCTGGGCCTGCTCCTGTGTATCAGCCTCCCCACATGGTGTATCAACTTGGTGGAGGAAACCCGAGGCCAGCGATTTGTGCAGCGCGTCCACGATTTCCTCCCGCTCAGGAATGGGGAGAGAGCGTAGAAATACATGGAGCTCCCTCGAGATAGGTAAGCTTCTCTGGCGATAGTCAAGCTTCAAGACGTATGGCATCTCATCCAACTCTTCCTGCGTCGGATCATCACGAAACTCCAGGAGCGGCTTTCTCAGGTCCAGACCTCTTGTTCCAACGCCCGGAGGGAGATGATACAAGCTCGGCAGCTCTTCGGTCAAGGGCCGGTGGAGTTTCACGGGTCGTATCTCGGCTTCTTCAACCATATTCTCGTACGCTGTCCTTGGTCCGTCCGGCCCGATTCTACCAATGGAGGGTACAATCACACTCCTGTCGGTCTTTGCGAGCGTAACAAGAGCGGCTTCCCAGCTTCCTGGTTCCGGCCGGCCCCAAAAGCTCGGCAGGACCAACGTCGCTTGGTCTGGTCTGGGCAGGTTCAACAAGGGCGGAAGAACTGGTCGTCCCTCGTCTTGTTGCCCCTGGTCCGTCGCATTTCGGCACTGGGGTTCCCATATTCGGGACCGGTATTCCTTGCTGTACTGCTGTCGTATATTCAACAACGCCTCGTAACTGCGGTCACACACATCAAAATAATCTCCTAGCTCTTTATGATTTTTCAGTCCCCGCGAAGGCCACCATTCCCAAGGGAAACACTTGAACCAGACAGGCTTGACCACAGGCTGGGGCTGTATCCAGGGGAATGTATTCGCAAGGTACACGGGGGAGAGCTCGCCGGGGAGCTCTCGAGGGCCCTGGTCGACGGGGATCTCGGGCAGAAGCTTCTTCACCCTGTCCGGTATTTCGAAGTCGACCGTGCCAGTCGTCAACGCTTGAATTGTGACACGCGCAAGACGTTGTTCTTGGGTGAACGGCTCGCAGGTTCTGGTCTTGGGTGGCTGGTACACCCAGCTAGGCCGCGGCCACATTTTTCTGATCCTGCTATGAGACTTGTGAAGGAGCCATCCGCAGCCGCAGTGCCCGCAAGCCAGTCCCTCGGCCATGGATCTTGGCTGACGATCATCCGGTTCTCTACGTGTTTCCAGCTTGGTGTCGTGTAACACGCGCCGCCAGCTCCGTAGCTGGACTGTCTCGAACTGTTTGTGGTAGGTAGCCAGCAGGTACATCTCTCCGCAATCCAGGCAAACCCAACCAGGAGACGGCCAATACTGACTTGGAACCGTGTCACGGGATCCGCCCCTTAGCCAAAAGTCATCCTCGTCTACGATGTACTCGTAGCCGCACTCCATACACCTTCCCACTTTTGGATCAAAGAGCCGCCTCTTTGCGCTCGGGACAGGGCCCTTCCCCTTGAATGCCCAGTGCCGTTTTCCGACGATGATCCGCGAACCGCAATATCCACAGCATTTTCTGAAAAAGTTGGGTCTCGGCTCCTTTGGCGGCTTTTCTAGAGGTGGTAGGGCAGTTTCCTGCGTGACAAAAGTAGTAGTCTGCTGGCGCCTTTTGCTCACTGAGAAGCTTTTCCTTTCAAACTCCGACATAGCTGCGGGGGCTTCAAACGGGGGCCGCCAACCAGCCCTGTCACGCGAGTTTCGGTAGGGAAATATGGCCGATGGCCCCATGCCCGAGGAGTTTCCGGTGGTTGGCGATCCGGCGCGCTGTTGTGGTTGTGGTTGTGGTTGTGGTCGTGGTTGTGGTTGTGGTTGTGGTCGTGGTTGTGGTTGTGGTTGTCGTCGTGGTTGTGGTTGTGGTCGTGGTTGTGGTTGTGGTTGTCGTCGTGGTTGTGGTTGTGGTTGTGGTTGTCGTCGTGGTTGTGGTCGTGGTTGTGGTTGTGGTCGTGGTGGTGGTTGTGGAGCTGGTGGTGGTGCTGGAAACGAGAATCGTACCGACTTCTTCTGGGCTTCAACCGCAGGGATCTTGCCATTATCAAGTCTGGGAGGTCGCAGAGTAGGAGGGGAAGATGGAGAGGAAACTGTGGGTTGTTTGAACATGCTTTTGGGCGGCGACGGCCTAAGAGAATACGACAACGCGGGTGTTGGCTGGGACGGTGCCTGTCGGTCAGAGCTCGGTTTTCCAGGCTCGCTGCTTTTGCCCTTATCCTGGCTAAGTCTTGTTGCGGGTGGCAGGGTCGAAGCGGTGGTGTGAGAGGATGAGATGTTGGAGCTCCTCGCACCTGTTCCCGAGGGTTGATGTGAAGCTGCCATACCTGAGGCGGATAAGGTGGACGGTCCCGCAGGCTGGGAAGGGCGTTGTTTCTGGACGACACGGCCAGCGCTTGTCAGTGCCCGGAGTGCATGGAACGCCGGTTCAATCTGTCCCCGACTTGCGATCAAGAAGATGTTGATAACGGCCGTCTTCACGATAGGAAATGCCTCCTTGAGTTTCTGAATGGCATTCTCAGAAGCGCGTGGAGGTCGACAAATCGAAGAAATCGCGTTTGAGGGCCTTTCGATCGTTGCCGGACCAGCTTGTGGTGGCTTTGCGGAAGAAGAGGGTGCTGAATTGCTTCTCGTAACTGTTCCAAGGGGCCGAGGGGTTGGGGCTTTGATGGAAGTCGAGGGTCTTGTAGCTCCTCCGGGTGCTCTTGAAGGTGGTGGCATGGAAGACGAGGGTGCTATAGCTGCTGCAGAGGGTTTTGGCGGCGGGGGCATCCTGGAAGACGACAGTGTTGTGGCTGCTCCAGGTGGTTTCGGGGGAGGTGGCATGGAAGACGGGGGTGCTATGGCTGCTGCAGAGGGTTTTGGAGGCGGCGGCTTCCTGGAAGACGACAGTGATGTGGCTGCTCCAGGCGGTTTCGGGGGAGGTGGCATGGAGGTTGACGGTACTGGCGAGCTTTTGACTGCTGGAGTGGAAGCCAACGGCATTGCCGCGGACGGTGACGGCGTAGAGGTTTTGGGAGGTGCTCTCAATGGTGGTAAAGGCGGCGTCATCGTGGAAGAAGCGGGAGACGCTGTACACCCCTTGGTAGCTTCTCCGGATGGTCGATCGAGGGCCGCAATAGGGAGTTGGGCCATGGCCGACGGCCCGTTCATCACATCGACTGGTGTAGAAAACAGTGGTATCGAAGGAGTTTTGGCGGCCGTCACTTTCTGAGGGGCCGGTCCAGCTGATGGGTTGGCAGGTGGCTCCGTCGGGCATGATGGAACAGAGATCCCGGCAGCTGTTGTAACTGACCGAGGAGGATCACCGAGAGGTGGAGGAGTTGACGCGGCTGGCAACAGGATCCTGGGAACTACTCTGGACGGCCTGACAGGCGGACGTGTTGCAGCAGATCGCACGACCGACCGTCGAGCAGCTGCTCTCCTTGATTTGGAGGAGGGTGTCTTGGAGATCGTTGACGCTCTGGATGGTCCACTGCTGGGTGTGCTTACTGGTGGGCTTGGAGTGGATGGAGGCGCTGGTAACAGTGGTGCCAGCTTTCTCGGGTGACTTGCGTTTGATTCTGGGGGTGGAAGCCCCTCCGGGCATCGTGGGCTTGCTTCTATGGGTGCAGGCGTAGTCTTCTTGGGACGGCCTCTTTTCGCCGGGAGAGTAGGCCCTCTTTCGTTCTTGTTGACTCGTTTCGGGGCCAGCGGTCTTGGGGGAGGGAAGGCAGGAGTCGTGGGCATCTGCTTCGCTGGAGCCGCTTTCAACGGGCGTTGCGGCGCCATCTTGCTCGATCCAGCCGACGTACTGAGGTATTCACCAGATACGGTATCGAATGGGTAGGAGGTCCAAGGTAGCAGTGCGCTGTAACCTAGGAACTGCTGGTCATGGTCATGGTTGATAACTGCTCATGAAGGGGCAGGACACCGGGTACTGAACCAGAAGCGGCGGGATCTCCAGTCCATGTCTCTCAACATCAACCCATCGACTGATTGAACATGACTGAGTCTCTGTTGGTCTTCGGGCGTTCTTACAATTGCAGCTTGCCCGTACATGATAACAGACCCCCTGCAACCCCCCCCCCCCCCCCCTTTCCACCTGTCAGATGAGTTTGGGGTATCGGATGCAAAACTGTATGTCGGGCTTTTTTGCCTAGGGCCTTCGCTTCAAATCCTGACCTATCACCGGTCACTGGACCTGCAAGACACTTTTTGTTTTTATAAGAACGTCAAGATTCCAGACTCTTTTGCGTCTGAGCCGTGGCTAGAAAAGTCGCCCGCCTGTTCCGTGATTTCCCGGTGCGTACCATCAGTGACAGGTACCTACCTTATTCCGTTTGTACTCGTCCAAGTTGGGCGTCCTGCGTCATGTAGCTGTCAACAAGAAATCGATTGATCGGGCGGTCTGAACAAAACTGTTGGTGCGTTTGCAAGCAGTAGTCGTTCACCTACGCATAATTCGTATCCCCTGTCTCACGCAGCGAAGAGTGTGCCGAGAAGAGCTGATCTCAGCGTGCTCTTTTCTTGCCTCCACCCGCATTTCAGCCCTCTTGGTGAATGTTCGCTGAATCCAGACACTGCTTTTTTCCTTGAGTCCCAGATGTATCTGGAGTCCCAGATGTATCTGGAGCCGGACATCTTTTTGCTCATGGCATTGTCAAAGCAGGGCATGCTCCATTCCTCCCTTCTTGGAAACAGTAAGGGGGTACTTACATACAACCCGCCGTTGTTCGTGCTTCCCAACAAACAGATGCAACCTGTTGCCATCTCCCAACTTCGAGACTTGCATACCCGAATTGGTTGTCTTGGGGCTAGCCAGAGAGGCTGAAAGTGACAGCTACGGATCCTAGATCCATCCCTACCTACCTGCCATTGTCTCTGCATTGCGCTAGGGGCGCCAGTTTGGCCCAGACCTATCGTAGGGCCGATCGGACAGCCGCATCCATCCCTAGGTACCCAAGGTACCGCAGGTAGACAGGTACTTTGGATCGAACCAAGTGCAGACTACCACTGTACTTGGTTGAAATGTGATGAACGCCATTTTGTTTCTTCCCCATGCTGCTGTTCGTATTCCCAAGGCGTGCTGCTGTCATTCCCACACCCCTGATCACTGTGTAGATCTGAATCTACCGGATCCTCAGGAACTGCTCCCGGTGCATGCGTGAGTGCAAAATGCTCTGACGGAGGTGGCAATGGCAGCCACCCTGATGCTCGGTACTGATCCCGAAGAGTTCGAGGGAGTCTCGGTAGTCGGCTCAGCGAAATTTAGACGTGCCTACCTATCTCTCTGTTGTCGAGCGGAAGGGTCGCCGGGTCCGACATGATGTATTCGTACCGCTCTCCGAGATACGGAGGGGAATGGATCCAGGAGTTACGGACCCGAGTTCGACGTGGCTGGAGTCTCCTAGTAGACTCTCGTCGTTCTCTGCCCCCAGAAGCCTCCTTTGAGATTGTCCGTTGGGCGCCCCCTACCTCACGCACTGCGATTCCGAACGGAGTCTACTCCGTTCGATAGGTCATGATGAGGACTGAGAGGGATTGTGTGCAGTTCATGTCCCGTAGGAGAGCCTCATCAATCTTGTGCTTCCCATGATCTTCGGATGGACGCCCCGCCAAGACGAACCACAGCACGAAGAGCGGGGGATACCCGAATTCCGGGTCGACATTCTGAGATAAACGAGAACGGATCGCTTTGCCGTTCAACTCCCGTCCTCTCCATACATATCTCTCTTTGCCTCTCTTCCTGAGTTGGAAGTCTGGCGGTCACAGCAG
Organism: Podospora australis; assembly: GCA_033296905.1. NCBI lineage: Eukaryota > Fungi > Ascomycota > Sordariomycetes > Sordariales > Podosporaceae > Podospora > Podospora australis. The sequence goes on from MU864381.1 coordinate 132,198, forward strand.
TCATCAACTTTGGTCATGATCGACACTTCGGCTGTATGAACCATGAACACGGAGGCCAATGCTCTCCTTCAAGCTGCACGATTCGTAAGGAGGGGCGTGTCGATGTGGTGGGGGGCTCAGTGTGATGATGTGATCTCTGGAAAAGGTTCCCGAGTCCCATTCCCCGCTTACTCTGCCGCATTGACCCAAGAGAGCCGCAGAACAGGGCCTTGGGAAGAGAGGCAAGGCAAAACAAGAAACCCCGGTCCAAGGTCATCCATCCTCTATGACGTTGGTTCTACTACTTTGTACGTGACGTCTGTCTTGTGGCTGAGAACAGCAAAAAAAGACAAACATGAACAGTTGTACAATTTGCCGCAGGGAGTGAGGGTCTTTTTTTTCTTTTTTTTTTCTTTTTTTTTTTCTTTTTTTTTTCTTTTTTTCTTCTTCTCTTTTTTTGGCAATGGGACACCGATAGGTAGGTGGAGCTAAGCAAATCAATTCCATCACTGGGCAACCACAGAGGCTGGAAGCACCCCCCCTTCGCACGTATCCCATTCGATTGGCTTAACCAGGCTGTACGAGCAATTCGTCCATAGTATGTGTCAGTGAGCCCGGGTTTCCTGGCCGGATTGCCTCTGGCTAGAGATAGATCGGGCCAGCGATACTTTTTTCGTAGACTCCCGTGTGCCAGCCATCTGGCCAACAATCAAGAGCCCACATCAAGTCCTAGCTATCGAAGCGGCCCGTTATGGTAGCCACCTCCACCTCCACCGCCACCGACCAGCACAGCTCTATGCAAATCAACTGTCAGACAAGTCACTGCAACCCATCTGACCAAAGAAGGCACGCAATGGTACTTCGTAGGAATGGAATGGGTGAACACGAAAAACCGTCGTACCGTGAACAGCAAGCGCTCTTGTGCCCTCCTCCCACGTCGTCTCTCCGCTCCCAAGAGATGGTGAACCCTGGCTGGGCCCAATAAGAGACTGGGTCGCCGTGGAGCACTGGAGATATTCCCCTGGTCGAACGCAACCAAACCTGGAAGCGCTTTTCCTATCGCAGATGGGCTGCCAAAAAGACTTGCAAAAAAGCTGCCAAGCAAGCTCTCTCGCCTTCGATGTTCGCTCCGAGTGCTGCTTTGGTTTGCTGCAACGCTGGCTGCTTGTACATATTCGTAGGTGCATCAACGCTCCCGCTTGTGCTCCTGCAGTCGGGCGCACCCAAAGCAGGCCAATTCATCTGTTTGTTGTTTTGGCCAGCTTGCCTCCTCCCCCTCCATTCGTGAGTTGGCGTCTTTTTCTCGACAATTCATCACAGTCCTCTTGGGGTCACTTTCCTCTCCTTTCCTCTCCTTTTTTTCCCGCCTGTACGGTAGGAAAGGAGAAATTGCTGGGGTTTCCAACGGCTTTTCCACCCAACGCCAACTCCAACTTCAGCGCAGACGCGCGACCGACCCAAAAACGTACTCCTTCGCATACACTACGGACGGTACTCACGTACCACTACCACCGTCGGCGCCGCATACCGAATACTGCATACCTCGGCTGACGGACCTTTGGGCGACACGACAATAACCATCTCAGACACATCATTTTCGTGCCTCACCGTTTGAGTAACCGACGCGACTTCGTAGAGAGGAGGACATCGACAACCGGGATTGCTTGAATTTTCTTTCCAAGGACCCGCCAGCTTCTGGTGTGGTCCTTCACAGGCCTTCAAGCTGGAGTCCCAGTATGTGCACATTCCAGTGTTTTCCTACTGTTTTCGATTGCAATTTTTTTTTTTTTTTCTTTTCTTCTTTTTCTTTCCGTCTTACTCGGACCACTTTCGTCTCGCCTGCACTCCGCACTCTGTACCACCGGGGCTTTTCGTCTGGACTTGGGGGATTTGGCTTCGCGAGATGATTCGAGTCTTGGGGGTGTTGGTCTAGCAAAAGGGAGGAGGACGATTCCTCGCGTCCGCGACTGCAGGACCGCTTAGGTACCTACCTACCCGCGGATCACTCGAGAGTCGCTTCCCACTGCCTCCGTCGATTGCTTTGTATCTTCCGTCGGGAAAGCGTCACATGGCCGTTGCTAACAGATTGTGGCAAAGCTTTGTTACGGTGGCCGGCTGGTCCTCGCACCAGGCCACTCAGCCTAGTGTTCGTCCCAAGGTCGGCCATAACAGATCGTTATCCAGCATACTACGGTCCGCGTCGCCAAAGCCCTCGCTGGGCCACGCCAGAGCCAACTCCGTCGCCGACTCGTCCATGTCATCCGACGTTGCCCGTTCTCTCCCCTCGACTCCACAGCCGAAACGCCTCTACTCTCCTCAAGAGCACGACGACGAGCATGACTTGAGCACGATCCCCGATCCTAGGAGCAGGGCGATGAGCCCTGCAAATCTGGACACCATGAGCGGCCAACACCACCCTGACCTCGACCAGGAGGTGGCAACGCTGAGCACCAAGCTCATCAATGCCATCAATCACCAGACTACTCTGGACGACAACCTGTCCGTGACCCGGCTAGAGTTGGAGAAGTCAAGAGAAAAGGTACGGCAGCTCGAACTGCAGGTGGAGGAGCAAAGGGAAATGCTGTCGGGCGACGTGTGGGTCAGGAGGAAAACGGTCGAGGCCGAAAAATCACAACTGCTGGCCCGAGTCGCCGAGGAGAAGCGTGCACGACTTGACATGGAGCAGCAAAAGAAACGGATTGAGCAGGAACTGGAGAATCTCACGGCTGCGTTATTCGAGGAAGCGAACAAGATGGTCATCTCGGCCAAAGAGGAGGCTCGGGCAGAGCAGGAGGTTTTGCAGCGGAAGAACGATCAATTAAAGGCACAGCTGGCCGACACGGAAGGGCTCCTGCGATCGCAGCAGGAGCAGCTTGTAGAGCTGAAGCACGTCCTGGAGCAAATCACAGCAGAGAGGAGGGAAGAACAAACGCCTCCCACCGTTCCATCGTCACCGGGGTTCAACAAGTTCGATGTTGGCGATCCCGCCGGGCCTTCCATTGCCATGCCACACCATCATCACAGTCACAGTCACAGTCACAGTCACAGTCACAGTCACAGCCTCTCCGTTTCGCTCACCCCATCCTACCCGACAAGTTTCACGCACCTCCTGCACCCAGTCCTTCGTACGGACCTGGCTGCCTACAACGACTTCAAGGACCTAGTACGAACCTCGAAGCGACTTTCTGGTCAACGCATGACATCGAATTCCTCCACCTCCGGACTTGCGTCGCTTGGCCTGGGGCTCAGCTCCGTGGCCTCGCATGTTTCTCAGGGAAATGCTTCCAGTACGTCCCTTGCAACCAATGCCACCATCAGCACGCCGGCAACGTCGCCACAAACACCCGTCACTCCGGCTTCCTCTATGAGCGCCGGATCCTCATCCGCTCCGGTGTTCCCTCACTTAAAGGAAACCAAGTTCTACAAAAGGGTGCTCACCGAGGATGTTGAACCCACTCTTCGACTTGACATAGCACCGGGCCTCTCATGGCTTGCGCGGAGGAGTGTGCTCACAGCCATGACAGAGGGGTCTTTGGTTGTCGAGCCAACCCCTTCCACAGCCACGGGTCGATTCGGTAAGATCATCAAGCCTGAGCTTTACCCATGCTCGCTCTGCGGCGAGCAGAGGAAAGAAGAAGAGTACCTTCGAAGGCACCGATTCCGTACGAGCGAGTCCGACTCATCGCAAAGTGCGTACCCTCTTTGCAGGTACTGTCTTGGTCGGGTCCGGTCCACCTGTGATTTTCTGGGCTTCCTGCGGATTGTCAAGGACGGCCATTGGCGAGCCGATGATGAGGATGCTGAAAAGGCTGCTTGGGAGGAGAGTGTTCGATTGCGGGACCAGATGTTCTGGAGTCGCCTTGGCGGCGGCGTCTTGCCCGCCAGCCACGCTCCACGTGGCAGTTCCAGCGTCGCTCCCAGCATTCGGGGAGAACGGAGCCCAAGGCCCAGCCACGATGATTCCGAGAGGATCATGGAGATCACGGATGTGACGGGCCCTGTAAAGGTGTCGATCGAGCTTCCTACGGTGGTCGAGCTGCCCAAGACACCCGAGCAAACACCATCGGATGCCACCGTTCTTGCAGCAGAGCCGATGAAATTGGACACGGTGCACGAGGATGTACGGCCGGTGGAGGCTGCACCTGTCGCACAAACTCCAGTACCCACTGTCAACGACAGGATTGAGCCCCTCAACCCAGGGCCGTCGTTGCAGCATCTCGAAGTAAAGCCTCTGTCCCTGGCCATTCCCTGAGTGTATGACGGATCTGTCGGGCTACCTCCAAAACATATACACGATCATGATCACAACCCCCCACCAGTACATACTCTACCATTCTGAAACGACTTGACGCCTCAAAAACGACTATCAGGCTCAGTTGTGTAATGTATTATTAATGTCACCACCTCGACGACTCGCCGACGTTTTTGATTTGGCAGTTGTCGAAAGCACGCAAGCACAAAGCATGCATGGCGTTTCAGGTCATATTTTCTTATCCTTGCCATGAAATATTTTTTTTTTGGGGGGGTGGGGGCAACAGAGCAAAAAAGCGCGCCTATGGGGGTTCCTTTTTCTTCACTGTCTGGCGTTGAATTGGCAGGCATTTCGTTCTTCCGTTTGTGCGTTTCAAAAATAAGTTTGCAAATCATCTTCTGGACCTTTTTGTTTTTCTTTTCTTTTGTACGAGATTGGGAGGCCGGGGACGGAAACATTGTGTCTGTCTGTCCCCGAGAAGCAGAATGAAATGTGCACTACATACCCATATACGAGAAGGGAGAGGAAACAGGGAGCAAAGAAGGAGGGAGCTTTGTAAATGATACCTCGACAGCATTAATCACGTCTTTTTTTTGTTTTTTTTTTTTGTTTTTTTTTTTTTGTTTTTTTGCATTCTCTTTCTATCGCCATACCTAGTTTCTTAGGTACCATTATTGCTCGTCGTTGTTACCATAGGCTAGGTACACTCGGGGAAAATTAGGATTGTAATACTTGGCTTTGGGTTGGATCAAGTCATCCTACAGCCTCCCTACCGTGGTTTCTCTTCGCCTTAATTCGTTTCTCCCATCGGTCTCTTCGGGATTGCCTGCACTTGCTTTAAGGGCTCCAGCTGTTGTTCTCTTACATGGGAGAGGTAAGTGCGGACTGAGTGGTATGGACCTAGCTGATAGCCATCGAAACATTGAAGAGACTTGTCATATTTGAGACTTTGCTGATATTTTGCTCTGAGTAGTTACAGTATTGGGATTTTGAAGATGTCAGCTGCCGAATAGCCTCACCGACGTCCGACCAACGTAAGCTACCTTAGGAGATAGGAGAGGACGAGAAACCCGCCAATAGCAAAAAGAAGGAAAGGCTAGGCAGGCTAGTGGTATAGACGATTTTGATAACTGGGAAAGGAATAAAACATAGAGAAGCTGCAGATATATAAGATTGATGATTATCAAGTAATTAAAAACCAGGAACAGCGCCTTGCTTGGCTTGAGAAAATTGACAGACGAAGAAAAAGAAACTGAACAAGCTGGAAGTTACTTCCAAAAAAAAAAGGGGTACCGGAAGAAATATAAACCCAAGAAAATATCCCAAAAGGAAATCCATCCGGTAAGAGGTGGGTGGGTTGTTAACTTGTTGTGCTGGCTTGTTTTCCAAGATGATCCGAAATAAAGAAAAAATCTTCCAAAAAAAAAAAAAAAAAAAAAAAAAGCAAGATATCACAAGAAAAAATATCAAGGTTTGACTTTTACTCCCACTCTTCAAACCCGCCATCTCCATAAGGATTCCACTCCTGTCCGGGGTAGCTGGTGGCGCTCATCTGCACGCGCTCCTCCTGCTTTTCCTTCTTCTGGGAGGCCTGCATCATGTCGTCGTCAAAGACGGGAATCTTTTCCTCCATGACCATGCGGTCCTGGGCGATGCGCTCCTCCTCGGCCTTCTTCTTGGCGCGCTCAAAGATGGCAATGTTTTCGCGCGCCACCGTTGTGCCGTTTTGCGTTGTCTTGTTGCTCGGCGAAGCCGGCTTGAGCGTGGCCACGGTCGCAGACGCAATGATGGGGGATTCAACGTCAGAGTCGTCGTCGTCATCGGACGTGTGGATTGAGGGCGACTTCTTGATCTCCTCGATGGCCTTGATCTCAAGCTTCGGGCGGGTGGCTTCGTGCGACAAGCCGGCGGACTTGGTCTCGATGTCTCCGGTGATGACGATGGTGTTGTTGGGGGCATCGTTCGGCGGCGAGCTTCGCTGCTGTTGCTGAAACTGCGGTGGTGGCTGCAACTCCCTTTGCTGCTGCTGCTGCTGCTGCTGTACCAGCTGTTGCTGTCTCCGCTGCTCTGCCTCTTGCGCCTTCTGTTGGGCCTGCTGCTGAGCTTGTTGTTGAGCTTCCTGCTGAGCCCGTTGTTTCGCCTGCTCTTGGGCCTCCTGTTGTGCCTGCTGTCGGGCCCGCTGTTGTTCCTGTTGTTCCTCATGTTGCTGCAACAGATGCCGCTGCTGCTGTTGTTGTTGTTGTTGTTGTTGTTGTTGTTGTTGTTGTTGTTGTTGTTGTTGTTGTTGTTGTTGTTGTTGTTGTTGTTGTTGTTGTTGTTGTTGTGCACCGTGTTGCTGCTGATGCGTTTGAGCAGGGGATTGCTCTCGGTGCGCGGGCGGGGGGAACTGAGAATTCCGTGGAGTCGCATCATAAAGATTATCTTCTGCATCACGAGTGGGCGTCTGTAGATGTTTTACAGGCGATGCCGGACCTGGTGCATATCGTTCGGGGCTGGTGTGTGTATCTGGCGCTCCCTTTCCGTTGAGGACTTGAACAGGGTGGGCAGGATTGATCGTCTTGGTTTCCTGAGTAGGCTGTGCGCTGGGCGCTGGGTTCTGATCCTTGGTCGGACCAGGAGGTACAGGTTGCTGCGTTTTCCAACGTTGCTGCGAGGGAAGTGACGCCAGCCCGTTTCCTGCCGAGAAATGGCGCTGGTGAGATTGTGTAGGGAGCAAGCTCTGTGTATCTTCTGTCGGGCTTAACGCTCGGGTGGGTCGTTGCTGCTGCTGAGCCAGCGGCAAAGTGTCGCTATCCCGACTCTGAAACCGAGACGGCTGAGGCCTAGGCGGATCCTGGGATATAGGAGATGGCAAGCTTGGTGTTTGCGACTGTGATAACGGCGCAGGAGTTTGGCTGGATGATTCTGGAGACACAGCAGGCGCCCGGAGAATCGCAGCTACCGACAGTGGCTCTGTCGGTTCAGGTTGTGGCAGCAGCGGCGGCGGCGATGGAGCCTGCTCACGCAACGCTTGTTGGCTTCCATCAACCTGCCCAGGCTGGGTGTTGGTGTTACTGCTTCGATCACTGCGCAACGTCTGGTTTGCTGATGGAGAAGCTGGAATCGGGGTGGCCGAAGAAGGAACTCTCTGACTGGCAGGAACGGAGCTAGACTGGTGCGTGGAAGGATTTGGAGCGGCGTGATTTGGTTGTGGCGCACTTGGCTGAACAATAGCAGCCCCGTAGGGACCTTGTTGAGGGAAAGCCCCAGGTTGCGTCCATTGCGTCTGGGGATATCCCGGCGGCAAGGCATACACCATTCCGTTGGGACCATAGAAAGGAGCAGGAGTGGGAGCGAGCTGGCCCTCATGATGCACGTATCCGTAAGAGGCCGGAATGGGAACAGCATCGTATTTGGGCTCCGCGGGCGGAGGCCCTGGACGCGGTCCCTGCTGCTGGGGAGGTGGCAAACGCTGACCGGGAGGGACTTGACCCTTTGGTGGCTGCTGCTGTGGTTGAGGAGTGGGCAGTGGTTGTCCTTGAGGAACAAACTGTCCAGTAGGAGGGCCTTGTAGCCTTGGTTGCTGTGTCGGACCGCCAGGCTGTGGTCCTGGTCCCTGTTGCGATGGTAGCTGCTGCTGCTGCTGCGGTGGAGGACCTGTCGGCGGAGGTGAGAACCCAGCAGGCTTTGGCGGATGTTGTTGCATCCCAAGAGGTAGCTGTTGACCCATGATCGGCTGTCCACGGCCCGCCATGGGAGGTAGAGCTTGAGCGGATTGAATCTCGGTGGCCTGCTTGGGTTTCTTGAAAGCACTCATGAAAGAAGCTTTGCCAGCCTTTTCTCTCTCCACCTTCTCAGGTTTCGCTGCTGGCGGCGCGGAACCTTTACTTCCTTTGAACAGTTTAGATATTGTGCTTTGCTCCTTCTCCTTGTGCAAGGGCTGCGCAGCCATAGGATTGCCGTTGGGACGGGGCAGACCGAAGGTAGGTGCCCGGTTTGGTTGGGGACCATTCTGGGATGCCGGCCACGTTGATTGACCAGCGGGGGGTCCTTGAGGGAACGACGACTGGCCGGTCTGGCTGGTATCAGGCCGAACGCTTGATTGGTACGAGTGCTGGCTTGGTGGACGCTGTCCTGCGGGTACACCTTGCCCTAGGCCTTGAGGAGGTACGAGGGTGGAAGGAGTTTCCACGCTCGGGGACACAGCAGAAATCGACTGCCGCGAAGGCGCTCGGCTATCTGGATTCGGGAGCTGGTTGTTGCCTGCTTGCTGAAGTTGCGACGGGCCTGACACAATTCCCCCCTGGTTCATCTGTTGACCTGGCATCGCGAGAAGTGGACCTTGTGATTGAGAAGCCAAGGGCTGCCCTTGATAGCCCACAAGGGTACCGTTGGGAGGAAATTGACGACCATTGGGTTGCTCCGGTGCCTGCAAGGGTTTCCGGTTTGGCATCTGCGCAGGAGGTGAAGGACTGAATCGGGAGTTCTGCTGAGCATAGTTGTGAGCGGAACCGGGAGGCTGAGGAACGGCAACAGCCTGTCGGACGGCAAGGCTGGCAGGGGAGTCGTTTGGAAGCCTGGCTTGCTCGATGGTGGCTTGAGAAAGTGGCTGAGAATTTTGTGATGCAGGAGATTCGTGCGCCGAACCGGTAGGCGTAGGGTCTCGTAACCTGGTTTGGTTGTGCTGGGCAAGTTGTGCGTTTTGCAGATAAGGTGTTATAGCTTGTTCCTTGGCAGGAGGAGTAGAGAGGTTCTCGACCTGCCCGGGTTGGAACGACAACTGGCTGTGTTGAGGAAGGGGCGCCGGTCGATGTGCAATGAACTCGTCGTCTTCGGTCCATGGACCATGTGGGAAACCACCGGAAGACTGAGGCGGCACGTTATCAGATTGCTGAGAGACAGGCAACCGTTGTCCCGAGACGCCTGGGGAGCCAGGTTGAGACGGGAGCTGTCCGGGCTGAAGAAGTTGCTGTCCGGCAGCTGTGATAGGTCGACCATCCGGCCCCAGAGGTGTCCGAATTCCATATTGGGACTGCCCCTGGAATTGGCCTTGAAGCTGCTGTTGTCCAGGCGGCATCGGGAGAGGGCCGGTAGGAGCGGAGTCGTTTGACTTGGAATCAGCACGATTCCTCAAGAAGCCGAACACACCACCAGACGGCTTTCTAGGTTGGTTGTTTTCGGCATGCGTAGTCTGCTCTCGAAGGGGCGGTAGTGGCTGCTGCGTTTGTTGGGCTGGAGCTTGCGGTTGAGGATGCGGGGGGGACCGAGATTGTGGCTTCTGATTCCATGCCGGTGGGAGAGCATAGCCAGGTTGGCGTAGACCGGTGATAGAACGCTCTGGCCCGTTGCCAGAATACAAACTAAAGGAACCTGGCTGGCCAGCCTGCGGACCGGGCCCGCCGGGTGGCGATGGACCCTGAGAAGAAATGGATACCGGACCGTGTGATGGCGGAGTCTGGCCTTGGAACTGCCCAGGGGGTGGCGGCTGGTGAAGTTGGGCCTGTGACTGTGGTGGCAGCTGCCCCTGAGGAATACCCGGGAGTGGGCCAGGAGGAGGCCCTTGCATGAAGCTCTGAGGTGACCGCTGGGTCAAGGACTGGAACTGGCCTTGTTGCTGAGGAGGGGTTTTGAGGGAGAAGGACGAAGCAGAGGTTTTGGGACCATCGGACCGGTGGAAAACGTTTTTGAGAGCCGAAAACCGCTTCTTGGGGGGGCCCCCAATGCTCCCGGGTGGATGAATGTCCGTGGCATTGGTCGAGGTAGAAGTCCTTGACATGTCGGGTCTGGATGCGTTCAGAGGAGGATTCGGCGCCGGTGCAGCTCCAATGCCGAAGAAAGTGGTCAACTTTCTTCCCGGCGGCGCGAACTGAGATGGAGGAGGAGGCACCCGTTCGCCCAGAGGGGTCCCAGGCCCTTGCGCAACCATGCTGTCGTTGTCGCCACCTCTTCCACCAAAGAACTTGCGACGATCCTGTGCTCCCATTTCTTCTGTTAGGCTGCTTCTCTCCGACACGGCGTCACCAGTCGCGCCCTGATAACGAACCGCGCCGTCAGGGTCCCGACGTTCCACGGGACCACCGCTCGCAAGTCTGTCTCGTAATCCAGAAAAGACGCCCGAGTTACGCTTGATACGGCCATCCTCGGTCACCGTGATGCCTGCCGCTGCTGCTTGTCCAGGCCCGGGGCCCGCCTGGTCACCTTTCTGAGACTGGACTCGCGATACATCATCTCCAGCACTGTGAAAGCTGCCCTGGTTCGGATGGATGGGCGGAAGGCTAGGGAGCGGCTGCGTTGGCTGGGGAGTAGGCGGCTGACCCCTTTGGCTCGGCAGGTCCCTGAGAGCTGGGTGAGTTTGCCGTGGTGGTTGGAGTGACTCCGGAACGGGTTGGACCTTTTGTCGTTGTGGTGAGAAGCCACCAGAGAGAGAGCCGCCGGTTTCCTTGTCAAACCCATCATCGGATTGTTGTTGTTGTTGCTGCTGCTGCTGCTGCTGCTGCTGCTGCTGTTGTTGTTGCGGCTGTTGTTGTTGCTGGGCTGGCTGCGACGAAGCATTGCTCGGGGATGATCTGTGACGGCTGCTGGGTTGAAGAGGCTCGGACAGATGCGACTCTTGAAGGTTCCATCCACCTTGCGGTTGGAATCTTTGCAACAGATTTCCCTGCAGCATATGAGGGGGAACTGCCACCTGTCTACCGTTGGCGTCCATCATATACTGCTGTGGACCCTGTCCCTGCCCGGGTTGTCCGAACTGGTTTTGCGGAGCGAGCCCGTTCGTGCCGTGTGGGGTGTTCCCGGCAGCGCCCGCAAACGCCCTCGGGACCGTCTGGGAAGGACCTTGTCCCGAACCGGCACCCGGGAACTGCTGGCCCTGGCCCTGCAAATGCCATGTTGATGGGGGCTGAGATGCCGAGCTTTGAGTCCCACCTGGCGCACCCTGAGTCGGTCGATAGACGCTCTGAACAAATTGGCCGACGTGGGGTTGCGGCTCCTGCTGCTGCTGCTGTTGCGAGCGTTGTGCGGAATTCATGAATTGGGCCATCTGGGATTGAGATGTGCTTCTCTGATGACCGCCGCCACCGCCGGGATGTTGATACTGTTGATGCTGCTGGTGCTGCTGCTGAAGCTGTGCATAATGGTGTTGTTGTTGTTGTTGCTGCTGCTGCTGCTGCTGCTGCTGCTGCTGCTGCTGCTGATGATGACGAGCTGCAGCTTCGGCCATATTACTATTACTACTATTATTCTTATTCTCGCCAGCCGGGAATTCACCTTCAGGCGTGAGGCCGAGCGAGGAGGTGAAAGTGGAAGCTCGGCGAATGGGAGGTAGCCCTACAAACGAAGGCGGACGGTCTGCGCTGTTCTGGCCCGGTTGATGCTGATGAACTTGGAGATGATAGTTCTGCGCGATATTCCCCCCAACCGGCGGGAGTGGTTTGAAGGCCGGGTTGTAGGCCGCCATAGGAAGCGACTGACCACGAGCGGCAATGACCAGGGCGCGGGCGCAAGGAAGCAGATCTTGTCGTTTTTGTTCGCACCAGCCTGGGTTTCTGGACTCGAGCGAATTCGACAATATCCACGTCGCAGGTGTGTGCCCGCAGCCTCTTCCTCGCTCCCGTCACCGCCGTTACACGATCTGCCAGTTTGCCGTGTCAGCCCGGATCGCGGTAAATTCACCGGTAGACGCGCTTATCACGGACTGCGTCGGCCGCTGTGGGGTGGGTTCCGGTCCGTCGAGCGTGCCAATCGCCGGCCCGATGGGGGTGTCGATCGCCGGTTGTGCGGGAGTTCCTTTGACAAGACCAGCACCCGTTGTGGTGATGGTAACTGGGTGCCGCCGGTTGCGCTCCGCCTTTCCCACCACGAGACTCGTTGAACTGGAAAGAAAAAAAGGAAAAAAAAGGGGCGTACACCAGCAGTGTCTACAACTCCTTCCCCTGCTAGAATTGGCACTGGGACGATATGGATAGCTTCAGAATCGCTTCCCTCGCGATCGAGCTGCGTTGGGGGACGAGCAGCGAGAGAAACTAGGTGCAGCAGCCTGATCGACAAGCTCCAGCGGAAGCTCGCTGTCGGAGTTGGGGGGGGGGGTGCTGTGGTTATGGGCTGGTGGGAGGCTCAAAGACATACGAAGACGACCTGAGGGCTGAAGAGGTGTATCCAACGAAAGATGCGGCGCCCTCCTTGCGAAACTGAAGGAAAGCAAGACACCTGCAACGGAGAGAGATGGGAAGAAAAAGACGACGCGATCGAGGTTTTCTCAACACCACCACGGCGCTGTTCGATTTGCTGCAGCTGTTTGAAATTGCGGGCGACGAGGACCCTGGTCCGGAGAACTAGTACTACTGCTCTCGCCGTATGCGCACCCGCATCTGGTTCGGCCCCCGCAGCACCGAGGCAGGGACCACAGGGACCCTGGCGTCGTTACTGGAGCCTTTGGGCGATCATCCTCCTGAGTTTGGCTTTCGCTGCTGATGGGCTGAAGAAGCGATGCGAGCCTGCTGTTCCCATTGGGCGGCCGAGCCGTTCTTTGGGTTACGAAAACAACGCCGCCAAGTCGAGCCGAGAGGAACGTTGCCCTCCCAAGGCTGAACGAGGCCCACGATCTTCTACGGTCTCCTGCTACATCACTGCTGCTACTACTACTACTATTCTTACTGCTGATTCTTCATTGTGCCCCCATCTCCTAGCGGTCCCGTTATGCCGGTCTCAATTCTCACTGTGTTACTCAGGTATGTATGCAGTAACTGCCGGAGCCGACAAAATGGTCCTTGTGCGCGATGGCGCGAAAAGTGGTACGTAGTGCAAGACCGAGACTGGGATTGAGACTGGGATTGAGACTGGGTGGGTGACTGGTGGGTGGAGATGGGTAGTCCCTCTCAACATCCTGTCATTTGTCGAATCGAGTTAGCGGCAAACAATACGACCCTGGCAGATGTTCCATACGATGGGCCGTGGAGAATTGAGTGGCCGAGCACTGATGCTATCAGTTCGTGAGCCGGACCGCGCCGCAATGGGGCAGATGCTGAGTGCACGGAAGAGGCAGGGAGTTCCAGGTGCCCCCATGTCTCTCGGTTTGTTTCGTTTTGCACGCTGGGGTCGGAGACTTCCAGAGCGACAGAAAGAGAGAAATGAAGAGCCAGCAGTTCTTATAGGATAGAATCACTCACGGTCTGGTTTTGCGGCCAGGCACTGGTCCTGGATGTGCAGAAAGCGATCAAGCCTATCAACACTGGGACCATTGGGAGGTAGGTAATACAAAAGGAAACAAAAAAAAAAGAAAAAGCTGAGCTGCTCCATCTTTCAATCCAAGCCCCCATCTCAGATCCCATCGTTTCGGTCATCAACACAATGTTCAAAGACGCCGACCCAAATATTGGAACATCCTCATTCAAGGTATTTCATGCCCGCGAATAAACAGAGAATGACACAGACAAGAAAATGATAGGGGATCCCATGCCTCTGTGTAGCGCGTATCAGACCCTAGTGCCTTGATCAGTGTGCTGATAGGGGTTCAACGAATCAGCTCAGTTCGCCGTCGCCGTCGCCGTCGCCGTCGTCCATACGGCGTCCCAGTGGATGACTTCGATGTGCTGCTGTAAAATAAAAAACCAAAGTATGTATTAGGTACTTGAAAATACCTTGTCGCCGGTTCCCCGAAGTTTGTTTCTTCCCTTGCTGAATAGTCCTTTTCCTGCTTTCCCTGCCGCCATGAGGAGCTCTTTGCTCTTGGTTCCAACTTGGTTAGATGAGTGTAGATGCCCAAAAGCACCTGAGACATGCTGCTGGGGTGGAGGCATTGGTATATTCGCCTGAAGTCCCTGAGAACCCGGTCCGCCTTGTTGTTGGAGATGGGGAGGCTGCCCAGCGGGTGACTGCAAGCCCTGCTGCCCCCCGAATCCTAGGACGTTTCCAGTCCTATGTTCCGGATGCTTGGACAACATGGCTGACAGCCATTCATCCAGTCCCGTGTCCATCGCCGCAAATTGCGATCTCGACTCGTTGAAATGTTTGACCCGTTCAGCGGGAGACCCCATTTCCATGACTTGCCGAAAGGGTAGCACGGCGATGGATCCTTTTCTTAGTTGCTGGAGAGGAGGGGCCGGTAGCTTTTGTGTGTGTAGAACATTTACAGGTGCGCCTTGCCTTTCGAGCGAAGGAACCGGGGAAGCACGGTTCTCGCGCGTCGTTGTCTGTTCGACAGCAATCTTCTCATCAATGAAGTTCTTAGCTTCAGCGACCGGAGGACTGCTACCCACAACTTCCTTTTCGGATAAAAGGGAGACGGGCGAGGGCGGCTCAGCCGGAGTCCCTGTTGTCGACGGCGGTACCAGCGAACTTGCTTGTGATACTTGATGAGAGCGCAAGCCAGCCACTGGTGCGCTCAACACAAGGGCACTGGACTCGGCCATGGACTCGGGGCCAGGACTATGGCGTTCGGCACTCGGGCTCGCGGGGGGTGACGTGACCGTGGGAGAGCCCAACTTTCCGGCATTGCCGCCAGAGATGAGTGCATTTTGCTCAACTGGCTGGATGTCGACCGAGGCGGGGTCGCGAAATCCGGCCTCCCATGAGAACCGTCTGCGGTCTGCAGTGCTGGGCGAGATTACTGATCTGGTCTCTATGGCAGGCACAGACGGGGTCACTGTGACAGCAGTGGTATCCAGTGCTAACATTGCAGGTGCATTCCGGGGCGCTTTCGTGGAGTTGGAATCGGAGGGGTCAAGCGCCTTATCCATATCAGCCGGCTTTCCAGCCACAACGGCTACGAGCTTCGGCTCCATCTTTTCCTCCGTTGCTGTCCAGTAGTCGTCGTACACATCGCCAAGGTAGCTGCTTTCCCGAACAGGTTGAGCAGGCTCGGCGGCCGCCTGGTAAGCAGCAGTCGTGTCTCGGTGGATAACTGACAAGGACTCGGAGGACTGTATTGGGCTGAGCGACTTCATGATCTCCTCGCTGAGGACGTCGCTTTCCTTCAGAGGAGAGCTCGTCTCTCCTTCCATGGCTGATCCTGTCCCATACGATGGTGGAGACAGAACTGGCTGTATATTCGAGCTTTCCTCTTGATGATCACGACGGGGATTCAAAGGTGCCGTGGGGGTGATCTCGGAATTTTGGGACGTTGCTGTTTTCGGTACAGGGGTAGTAGGGTCAGGGATCGCAATTTTCTCGGGCGCCCGTTCGTCAGCGTGATGTTGGGGAACCGGCGTCATCGTGGCCGTAGTACTAGGTGCAGGACTCAACCTTCGTAGCGGCGGCAAGATATGGGGTGAGGCCGAGCGGGAGGTAGGAAGATCCGCCTTGTCCTCTGCCGTCAAGTTGCTTTCTTTCCCCGGTTCAGCCCGATTTGGGCTTGGACCTTGGGAATGATGCACATGAACGGGAACGGGTTCAGCCGCAGGCTCGACTGGACTGTCAGACGCCTCGATCTTTGACTCCCAAGAACCGTCCGTTGTGGTTGTCGCTGGGATAAGTTCGATGCGAGTAGGCAATAACGACTCACTCGGTGTCTGTGGGTTCTCGGAGACCCAACCCCCTGGCAACAAGGGCCTGACAATGGCTTTGTTCCCAGGCGGTTTGTGTGATGCCGCTTCCCGTGGCAGATCTGCAGCGGGATGCGGTTGTCCATGGAGGCCCAGGCTGAGCTGAGCAGCACCCAAGCCGTCCTGCACCCCAACGACCGGCTCGCGCTCGTTGGGCGGAGGAGTAGAGCGAGTGGCCGTTTCGCTTTGAAAGGTATTTCCATCGTTGTCAGGCTCTGCAATTTCGCTAGACACGTGATGTGGTGCCTCATCAACGTCAACATTGGGTTGTGCGCCCGAAGGAGAGACAAACTTTGCCGGCTCTCCCGTCCTTGCCGATTCTGTCGGCGGCTGAGTCGGCTCGCTAGTGCGCAATGTCGATGTCGACAGAGGCGGGAAAACGGAGACGGGCGAAGGGTCTTGAACCTGAGCAGAAACAGCCATAGCGCTGGTGGGCGTGGAAACCGATGTGCTCTCGGTGATGGGAGACCGTGGCTTCACCTGGTCGAAAAAGCTCGATGGGGAAAAGAGATCCTCGCCAAATCCTGACATGCGAGTCACAAGCGGTAACTGAGGACTTGTTGAGAAGCGACGCAGCCCTTCCCCTTGCGAGGAGGGTTGTGCAGACCCGCCTACTGGTTTGGGAGCTTGTATGCCCGTGGTTGTCTCCGCATACGACAGTTGCGGCGGCCCGGAGGAAGGTCCGACGTTGTGCTCATCCGACCCGTAACTGTCGAGGAGACCCTCTATCCCATGCTCGCTCTTTCGTTCCGCAACTGTGGGCAGCAGGGGTCTTGTCGTCGGCCCTCCCTGGTTCGCCACCGAACCGTCACCAATTCCAAGCTCGCTGCCCTGAAGGGTTGGAACTGGGTTTTCTGGCAGTCTCTCGGCAGGTTTCTGCGCATTCCCGACCGGTTTCGTAACTTGATTTGGGGGGTATTCAAGTGAGCGCCTTCTCTCCTCTTCTAGTTTTCGATAGATATCGGCTGGTCGAACGAACGGACGATTTGGTGAGCTGGGTGATGGGACGGACTTTGTACTAGAAGAGGCGTCTGGGAGTCCAGCAGCACGGGACAGCCAGGGAAGACCTGATGGCCGAGAAGCATCCATACTGTTCTTTCGAGGTTGAGCTTGCGAGGGAAGCGACCCGAGCGACCCGAGCGACCCGAGCGAGTCGGCGTTCTCTTGGGCGCCGATTGGGTGCTGATGAGCCACCGGCATCGTTACAGCGCGCTGGTGCTGTTGAACCTCGGAGGGGGAAGATGCTGTCGCTGGTGAGCGAGGGCCCTGGGGCTTCGGGGGCGGTGGAGGTTCAGGCTCGTCTTCGCAATCGTCACCCCAATCGTCGCCGTCATAATTCTGCGGTTTGAAGTTGGCCCATTTCCTTGTCTTTTGTCGACTGACATTAATTTTGTACCTTTCGTTCGCTGACGAGGGGTTCCCTAGCGCGGGCGACCTGTAGAAAAGAGATCGGTTGGATTGGTGTCATCATAGGGAGCCGTACTACAAATACTCACATGGACCTGCTGGTGGGAAACACATTCCCATATGTTCCATCCATCTTGCTGCTCGATACTTAATAGCAAGGCCGCCGCATCCACATCATCTGCCCCGACTCCTAGGCACGGTACGAATGACTGACAGGACTTCTTGGAAAGGAGGTGGAAGCAAATGGAGGCGCTGGTGATGCAAGTTGGTCGGCACGGGTGCGGCAAAACACGGCGGGTGTACTCGGTAGGTATGGAAGTAGTGGTCGGCTAGTGATCAGTCGAGTTGGCCACTGAGATGACGGTGTCGGTGGCCGAGTCGCGATCGACTCCAAACCAGTTCACTGCGAAGTCGGCAGTTTCGATACGAATTGGAAAGAAAGGAGAAAGATACAAGATGTTTGTCGAGAAAAGATATGTCCAGTTTGAAGTTCAAGCCCGTATCCGTTACAAATCGACAAGCTAAGGGACCCAGATGTCATTCATCCTTCCACCACGAATTCCACTCTGGATGCCCCCCAGCTGCGCGATCCAAGATTTAATTGATCGTTGGCAGGGATCAAGAAGCGCGGACGTCAATGGGACTGAGCAGTGGAGCGCTGAGCAGAATCCATCATCCATGCCTGGAAGCCCCTCCTCCACCGCCGAGGTGCCCAAAAAAGTACCACATATGCATCACCACCCGACAGTTGATGTCGTATCTGCTTTTCTCCAGCTCTCTTGCCCACTCTAGAGATACAATGTCGATTCCTGGTTTGAAGCCGAGTGGCTCTACCGCCATGGAAAAGACGAGGAGAAGAACAACCTGTCACATCTCATGACGGCCTGGGCTGCCCCGTTCTATTGAGGAATTGCTTCTGCCCTGGCGACGCGCTCCAGGCATACCCTGGCAGGCAGCGTGGGTAGGTAGCTCTGTTGCCAGCCAATGGCAACCAAGCATCTACCACCAGATGGAAGCTCTACTGGAAACCGCGAAAACGGCGATGCAGCTGAACCCTGCCCAGCACCCACAGTACCTAGAGGCCTTCGTTGTGCAGAAGCTTGGGACATGTGGGCATAGTGAGCTGTCGATTCATCCCTGTGACATCCCTCCTGGAGAGCGCCGGAGAGTGCAGAAAGTGGAACAGTTCTTCTCGTCTTGGACATGGATGAGAAGACCTAGGACAGATGCCCCCTCGGTCCCAAGGTGCAAGAGAGTATACTACCTATAAATACTTTCTTGCTTCTGCGGACGGTGGCTATGTCAGTAGGTACCTAGGCACGCTGTGTGAATAATGGGGACTACTCTTTTTAGGGGACATATTCTTTTCCGAAAACATGGCTGCCAACCCGGCCTTCTACGCATTTAGATAAACACTATAGGTGTCTATAAAAAAGGTAAACGCATTCAAGTTCAAGAAGTATTCGTGGTATTGCATTAGTGAATACATTCTAGCAGAAATTTGCAGGTGTAGAGGGTTTATTGAAAGGCGTCTCATCGGAAAGATCACGCCCTCCCCATTCTTCATACATCTTGGGGGGTTTTCTCCATCAGAAGTAGGTAGGTAGGTACTAGGTGGGCGCGCGGTCCACCTTTGATTGCTGGGGGGTCACCCACAAGGCCCAAGCGCTGCCTTCGCAAGCATCGTAATTGACGAAACAACACCACGTTTCTCTCAATCCAGATCAGTCTTTTCGTGACATCGCCAGTCTACAGAGCCAGCGTAGCGCATTCATTTTGATAGCTCTTCCTCGACGAGTCCTCTAGCGCGGATCTTTTCGATTTCTGTTTTAAATACCGATCTTTACTGGAAACTTCGACGTTCATTTCAACAACGATTCCCCCGAATCGAACACCTGGCCTTGTCCAACCGACCGTCAGTCGCGAACCCACGGGGGATTAGCCGCATCAAATCGAGAAACGGAGACATTACCAGCCGTTCTTACACTCGAATCCTCGCGGTGCTCCGCGTTCCCCAGATCCGAACGCAGCCATGGCCATTGCGATCAACGACCGAACGGCGGAATTCCGTCATATCGTCAGCGCTGCGAAGCGCAAGCAGGTGGCAAAACCAGGATCACAAAGGCTACTCGGACACTCGCAGCCTCAAGCGACCAGCGATGCAAAGCCACGGCGCTCCGAGTTTGCGCGGAATGCCGCAGATATTGGAAGGGGAATCTCGGCTACGATGGGGAAGCTTCAAAAGTTGGCGCAATGTAGGCACCACCCAGGCCCAACGGAACATTCGCTGGTTGGAGACGCTAATATGATGGCTTTTCTGTAGTGGCCAAGAAGCGATCGCTCTTTGACGACAACCCGGTCGAGGTGAACGAGTTGACGTTCATCATCAAGCAGGATTTGTCACGTCTGAATGAAGACATCCGCAATTTGCAAGTGCTCTCGAAGCGCCTGCACCCGAAGCCTGACCAAGAAGGGGAAAATAACAAGAACATTCTTTTGCTGTTGCAAGGAAAGCTGGGAGATGTCAGCGCCAACTTCAAGGTGAGCAGGGAACGATCGAAGTTTCGTCCCGTGGAACACGCGCTAATTCTGTGGCAGGATGTGTTGGAGATCCGGACCAAGAACATCCAGGCCTCGAGGTCACGAACAGAGGCCTTCGTGTCCAACGTGGGGCAACATGCGCATGCTTCAATACAGACCTCGGCGTCCCCTTTGTACGGCACACCAAGTAGAGGGACGCCGTCACCGGCGACAGACTTGATTTCTCTGAACCCGGCAGCCGACCAGCAAATGCAGCTTCAGATGATGGAAGAGGGGGGACAGAACACCTATATTCAACAACGAGGGCAAGCTATCGAAGCCATTGAGTCCACGATCAACGAACTAGGGTCAATGTCCGTCAATCCATCCCTCGCAACGAACCAAGGATAGGCCACTGACTACTTCTCCTTTCTAGTTTTGGGCAACTAGCGGCGATGGTGAGCGAGCAATCCGAAATGATTCAGCGCATCGATGCCAATACGTGAGTACTCATCAGGTCCGGGATGTAACAACGCAGTTGCTAACAATCTCAATAGAGAGGACGTTGTGGATAACGTTGAGGGCGCACAGAAGGAGCTCCTCAAATACTGGTCTCGAGTCTCCGGCAATCGATGGCTAATAGCCAAGATGTTTGGCGTTCTTGTACGTGGCCCCCCATTACCTTGCTCATGTTTTCTTGTCGACGAGGCTAATCACCATCATTAGATGATATTCTTCCTGCTCTGGGTGTTGATCGCCGGGTAGGCGGGAAGCGGTGGCCACAAGCTGCTGATCTCATTCTTCGATTCTCTTTGTAGGCTATTGGGTGTTACTACCACTGCTTGCTTGCTGGCGGGCGCCTCGGTACCTTTTAATTCAAACACGTGCTTCGGCACGGATCTATCTCGAAGACCGAGCGGACATTGGCTTTCCTACTTTGTTCTTTTTTCCATCTCTGTTTTGGGGCTGTATTATCATGGGAAACGACCCGACGGTCTTTGTGGGCGGGGTTTCATTGGTTCTGTATCAATTAGAGGGCACTTCCGTTGTTGTTGTTGTTGTTGTTGTTGTTGTTGTTGTTGTTGTCGTTGTTGTTGGATAACGCTGCGCGAATGTTGGTTTTTGGTGCCTCGGTGCGCGACGATGGTCTGGAAGGACAGACAGGAAATAGATGTTAATTTGTCTGTCAACATTTCACATATCTTGGCTTGTCCTCTCAGGAAGGAAACCAGTAGCTTAATCCAGCCAAGGGAGGAGGTGAGTGATGCAGGTATATCGAGAGCTCGGTTGTTGCTAGCCGCATGTGGGTTGTATTTTTCCACCTATCAGCACCCCAGGAGAAACTTGATACCTACCTTACCTATCTACCTACACAGTAACACAGCATATTCTGGGGAAACGTGGTGTTCTGCCCCTGATAAAGAGGGGATGGGTTTGAGCGAAGCGGGACGTCAGCGGGACGAGACGTCACAGTGGGAGGAACCGCGGGGTGGTGTTGGGGAATCCATCGAGGGGGCATTTACGTTATTGTGGTAATTCTCAAAGCTGCTAAGGTGAGAATCTCCTCGCGCAAGCTCGACGGGTTCGAAGAATCCCACCAGACACAAGCAGTCATTCACAGAAGCCGGTACGTATCTAGAATTTCACCGTTCAGGCAGCCCGTAGAATATACTCAATGAAGTAAGAAATTCTGGCCATCGACCCAACCCCCCCCCCCCCCCCTTATCCCCAAAACCCGCTCTGACTATCCGATGGTTGTGATGCTGCTTCACACACGTGCAATCTCGTCTGTGGCTTCCTCCATTTAGCCGGCAGGAAAGCCCACTTGCAAAAAGATATATAGATACTACTTGTTAGCTCTTGGAGAGGCGTCTTCCGTCATTCTTCTTTACACTGCAGTGAAAAAAAGGCTCTCGTACCACTTTACGCACCAGTTCCCCCGTAGCCGGAATCATCAGCAAAGCTGTCTCGATATTTCCAGTCCCTCCGTGTCCTCCTCGCCAGAAATACCACCACGACAATCGTAAAGATGGCAGACAAGACCTTCCAGCTCAACACCGGCCAGTCGATCCCCGCCATTGGACTTGGTAAGTCTTCTTGTTCTTGCCCAGCACTCCTTCAGTTATCCAATCCCTTTGCTAATCGTGTTTCTCTCCAACAAAAAAAGGAACATGGCAATCCCCCGCAGGCGCTGTGAAAGCGGCGGTCTCCCTCGCTCTTCAATCAGGCTACAAGCTCATCGATGCGGCATACTGCTACGGCAACGAGGATGAAGTGGGTGCGGGCTTGGCCGAAGCCTTCGCTGCGGGAGTAAAACGGGAAGACATCTTTGTCGTCACAAAAGTATGGGCTACATACACCACCCGGGTCCAGCTGGGCCTGGAGAAGTCCCTCAAGAGTTTGGGGCTCGACTATGTGGATTTGCTCCTTGTGGTAGGTTTTCTTCTCTCCTTTCTCGTGACAGACAGAAGCAGACGAATGCTGATCGAGACGAACAGCACTGGCCGTTGTTGATGAACCCCGAAGGTATGCCCCCTTGTACCCCATCGTTGTCGCCGGTGAGATTCCAAAAGAAATGGGCGTGATGGTAACAGCTTTCAAAAGGAAACGACGACAAGTTTCCCAAACTCCCTGACGGCTCCAGAGACATCATCCACTCCCACAACCACGTCGACACCTGGAAGCAGATGGAGGAGGTCCTAAAGACAGGCAAGGCCAAAGCTATTGGTGTCTCCAACGCAAGTTTCTTTTTCTTCCGTTTGTCGTTCAGTCAGTCCGTCATCACCAGAAAAACACGTTTCTAACAGGCCACCAAAGTACTCCAAGCGTTACTTGGAACAACTTCTCCCCCACGCCACCGTCGTCCCGGCCGTCAACCAGATCGAGAATCACCCGGCCCTGCCCCAACAAGAAATAGTCGACCTCTGCAACGAGAAGGGAATCCACATCATGGCGTACTCGCCTCTGGGCAGCACCGGCGGGCCGCTTTTCACGGCCGAGCCTATTGTCAAGATTGCCGAGAAGCACGGGGTCAAGCCTAGCGCTGTGTTGCTAAGCTATCACAGTACGTTTTCATTTTTCAACCTTGGTTATTGGTATCATGAAAATCGTGCTGATCAAACGAAAAACAACAACAGTTCCGAGAGGAAGCACAGTTCTCGCCAAGTCCGTCACGCCGGAGCGCATCAAGGAAAACCTTAACCTGGTCGACCTCGACGAGGAAGACCAGAAACTGCTACGGGAGTATTCGGATAAGCTGGCGGCGGAGAAGAAGCTGCAGCGGTTCGTATATCCGCCGTTCGGTGTGGACTTTGGGTTCCCGGATAAGTCGTGAGATCCGTTCTGGATGTTTTCATATCTTGGGGGAAACAGAGGGTAGACGTCATGAAAATGTGTGGTAGATTGGGCGAAGCGATCTTTCGGGTTCTGCAAGTAGACATGAAGAGCAATACTGAAGTCGATTTCCAAGATGGTGTATCCCACATCTCCGAGTATAACATTGGATCGATGCTATCTCGCTTTCACATGGTCACGTTCACCTTGATCACCAGCTTCCCTTCCTCATCGTTGACTTTCGCCGCCATGTCAAACGCCTTGGGTATATTCTCCATACCCTGGAACCGATGGGTGACAAGAAGCGAGAGATCCGGAAAGTCATCTGCATGGTTGGCCAGGAGGTCAATCACACGGCCGTACGTGTTCGCATATCTGAAGACGCCGATGAGGTCAACCTCACGAAGAGCAGCCGCCGAGATGGGCAACGTCTGAATGGGATTACCCATGCCGATGAGCATGATCTTTCCCCCTGGCGCCGTTGCCTGCATTTCATGTCAGTAGTGAGGCACCAGAAGCGCTGCGAGAGGTCGCTCTTACATAGATCGCGGCTTGCAAGCAGGATTCGACTCCGGCACACTCAAATGTCGCATCGACTTCGCCCACTTGTGACCCGTCGTGCCAGTCTGCTTCCTTGGGGCTTTCTGTCCGCTCCTGCCATTCTTGTTCTTGGACGGCATCGGCTACTTCTTTTGCAAAAGCAAGTTTTTCCTCGAGAGTTGCTGGTCTCTTGGGCGGAACCACAGTATATGCATCGGCGAAGTGGTTCTTCACCGCAAACCGTAGCCGCTCTTCCTGGATATCCGCAATCACAACCCTGCTTTTCGTGACGGCTTTCGTGATGGCGGCAACAAGCAAGCCAACAGTGCCAGCGCCAAAGACCAGGACTGCTGATCCCTTCGCCAAACGAGCTCTATCCAAGGCGTGGAGGGCAACAGAGAGGGGCTCAACGAGGGCGCCTTGTTCAAGAGAGACATTTTGCGGGAGCCCATTTCGACATGTTAGTATCGGACACTCGGCTCTTGGTGGGAAATCACGGAACTTACTTGTGGCAGTACTTGGATGGATGGATGATCTCCTCTTGGAGAGTGCCCTGTGCATGGGGAAAGGCCTTTGCGGAGCTCCGGAACTTCATCTCCTTGCATATATTGTACCGCCCGGCATCACAGAGCTCACACTGCTCACATGGCTGGCCAACCTCGAGGGCCACTCGGTCCCCGGGCTGCAAAGACGTGACTCCTGATCCAACAGCCGTCACCACCCCAGCAGATTCATGGCCTAGCGTGATGGGCTCACGAACCAAGATGTCACCGTTCCGGAAGTGGTTGAAGTAGTGCAAGTCGGAGCCGCATAATCCAGTCGACTTGACGGCTACGCGGACATCTTGTGGCCTCAGCTCGGGGAGTGTTCGCTCTGTCTACAGTTCGTTTAGCGAAGGCATGACGAGAGAAACTGTTGTACGTGAGGACACTTACGACCTGGAGATCCCTCGCCCCGTACAGCACCGAGGCCTTTACAGATGTTGACATTGTGTCTTGCAAAATGAGGACCAGATAATAACAAGTCTGGTCCTTTTGTGGTGATATGCAGGAGTGGTATGGGCAGAAGGATGACGAGATCGGAGAGGGAGATGGTAAATGAACAGAACTCGAGGACAAATCAACCGTTGCTTTCGATGCCCAACCATATCCACTATGGAGAGCCCTACTTTTGTCTACTCCATCATGGGCTCCAGGGAAAGGAACGTTCCTCCAAGATGGTACCAACTCTTCGGATATCCCTGCTAGAGAACATGGCCTAGGTAGGTAGGTAGATTTACCACTCAACTTTGTTACCGGGATACCTATCCTGCACACAGCATGGTCAGATAACAACCAGTACATAATATCAGCAGTATGGGTGGCATGAAGCCATGGTGAGCCTCCGATGGCGGGCGGGATGGAACCCGACCGCCATCTGGCGCTGGTGATGCTTCCATCCAGAACTCAGGACTGATGGGAAGTGGGGGTATGGTGAAGAACCTGAGGCGGACGGTAAAGTAAACCAAGGGTTCTGATTGATCACTAATCGTTGCATCTGCTACCAAGACGGATGACAGCATCTATTCCTGTCGGAAGCTGTTATCCTGCCTCGTGATCGATGATCTGCTGTGTCTGCTGTGTCTGCTGCTGCTAGTTGCTGTTCCGGCTGAAGGCGCCCCTGGTCGATGCGGGGTTGCAATACCACATCACTCGTGCAGATCCATCCCAGCGTGTAATATTTTTATTTTTTATTTATTTTTATGGTGTAATTGGATGAACTCTGACGCCACAAGGATTTGGTCAAGCTGAGCTTGAATTTTACAAAGAAAAAAAAAAGAAAGAAAAAAAAGAAGAAAAAAACAACGGTTCGAGGAATAAAATAATAGTAAATGATGTTGCAATAGTATAAAGTCTTCACGAGCGCAGAGGAAAGAACTTTGATAACAAAACAAAGGCGGGGCAGAATCGGTGTAAGTGCCCCTAGTACAATATGCCACTAAGGTATTGTGGCAGCCGTTCTTGGCACTGTAGGTAATTACGAACTGGCACTGGCACAACAGTGATCCGCCTTGTCAGGGGGGGACATGACTTTTGGATGACTCGAAAATCTCTCGTGAAGATCAGTATCGTGATCCTTGACGGTTTTGAAATAGGAGACATGGCCGAAACCCCCAGCGTTCACACCATGTTCTCCCTCGAAGGCCACACGGCCCTCGTCACAGGCGGTACGCGGGGTATCGGGCAGGCCGTAGCGATTGCCCTCGCCGAAGCCGGGGCTGATGTCCTGCTGGTTCAGGTACGTACATGGAACTCAAAAGGTCTCAGCACCCACACCTTGTTAGGATCCTGATTGTGCACCCAGAGAGATGAGACCTCTACCACCACACTCCACGCCATCCGCAATCTCGGCCGTAAGGCCACGATTTACACAGCCGACCTCTCATCACCGGAGCAAGTCTCCGCCCTTGTCCCCAAGGTTCTCTCCGATGGGCACGAAATCCGGATTCTAGTCAACTGCGCGGGGATCCAACGGCGCCATCCCTCGGAAGAGTTTCCCAGTTCTGACTTCAACGAAGTCATCCAAGTAAACCTCAACACGGTCTTCACCCTCTGCCGCGATGTAGGCGCCCACCTCTTGACCCTCGAACCCTCTCCCGTAACCGGTCGTAGGGGGTCTATCATCAACTTCGCCTCGCTCCTCACTTTCCAAGGCGGCCTGACCGTCCCCGCGTACGCAGCATCCAAAGGCGCCGTTGGCCAGCTCACAAAATCTTTTGCAAACGAGTGGACTGCCCGTGGGATCACGGTCAACGCCATTGCCCCGGGCTACATCGAAACCGAGATGAACACAGCTCTGCTCAATAACCCGGAGCGGCTGGCAAGTATTAGCGCCAGGATACCGGCTGGGAGAGTATGTGTTGCTATTTTTCTTCCTCCTGCTTAGAATGCTAATATTGAATTGTTACACAGTGGGGAAGCCCAGAAGACTTCAAAGGCACAGCGGTTTATCTCGCCAGCAAAGCAAGCGCGTATGTCAGCGGTCACGTCCTGGTCGTGGACGGCGGCTGGATGGGACGATAATGCTTTCTCGGACCAGAAACTTTGGTCTCATTCTGGCTCGTTCTTGGAAAAAGAGAGAAGAGAGGGATACAGCCTGGTTTGGATCGAAATAGAAGAACAGAATATCAATACATCATCATCATCCCCGTCACATTCCTTCGTTCTTTCCAGACTCCATGACAGACTCCATCCACGGGTACACAGACCCGTTGGCCATCGGGTATCCCATGTGCAGAGCCTCGGGGAAGAACCGGGCCTCTTTGGGAGAACCATGCTCAAACAGCAACATCGAGTCTTCAATCGGCATCAAACCATCCAAAGTGCCCTATGACTGGTCAGCGGAGGTTCGTCCACAGCAAGAACAGAAGGCGGACGGACATTGATCAGCAACAGCCTCGTAGAGGGCCTATCAAGGATCCCCGACGCCAGCAGTGAGAACTTCTTCTGCGCGCCTTCCTTGTACTCCTCTGCCGACTTGAATCCGTGCTTCATAGCCATGGCTGGGGTCAACCTAGCCAACATAAATATCGTTGTTAGCACATCATCCTTCCCCGCCAAAAAGGACACCACGGAATCAGACTGACTTGAAGGGATACTCATGCCCGTCCGCCTTTTCCAACCAACCCTTGTCGTAAAAGAAGTGCACTCCAGCCCCCTGTGCCACGGATCCGAGGAGCTGGTCCTTGTGGGTGTGCGCGATCCGAACAGCGTAGTACCCGCCACTGCTCAGTCCCCAAACCATGACTCTCTTCATGTCAAAACGCCCGTCCTGCCCCATCCACGTGAGCAAGCTCGACCAAAGACGATCCGGACTCTCCGGGTCCGCAGAGTCGGCCGGACAATCGGCAGTGCCCGGGATCTCGGCGATCACCACGCCCCAGCCTCTCGCCAAAAACTCCTCGCATCGGACGGTGTTGTCAGGTCGGTACCCGTCCAGTCCCGTCATCAACAGAACCGTGGGACAAGGCTTCTCGTCGTTCTTGCTCCGATGTTCGTCCGGGGTGCGGACGTACACGGGAATCTTGTCACGGTCGTTGCCCTCGGCGAAAACGTGTGGGACTTCGACTTCGCGGAGCGGGCAGACCATGAGCTCCCCTGCCTTTCGGTAGATCTTCTTTTGCAGCTCCCAGGCGTCCCATTTGGCCTGGTCGTTGATCTCGGGAAACGAAGTGATGTATGGGAACCGGGCGATGCGCAGGAGGGTGCAGGCGCGGAGGTAATGGTTGATGGCTTCCCTGCGATGAGTGTTGGCGTCGAGCCGAACGCGGGAATCGCCAGCAGAGGCGAGCTCTTCTGCCTTGGCGAGGAAGGCATTGGTGTATTCCGGGGAGGTGCCGTCGTTGACATTGTTCTCGATCAAATACTTGAAGATGGGCTCAAAGTCCTCGTAGAGCCCGTCGTGAAAAGGATAGAGAGACTTGGCGCACTTTTGTTTCATGTGTTGGTTCACATCACAAAGTATCAACAGGGCTGAAACATACATAACCAGGAGCTCAAAATATTCCGAGGATAAGAGGAAAATATCGCAGGTATGCTATGATGATATGCTGAAAAGAAATGCAAACAAGAACTTACAGGAAACTTCCATTTGGTTTCCCACAACGCCGCGATCCCATGATGATGAGGCATACGAGCCTCGAACGCTTCCTTTCCCATCATCCATTGCGACTCCTCCTTGCAAGTGATGCTCCCGCCACTCTTGTTATCCCCCCCGCTTCTGGGATTCGTGGTGGGAACGACGCTGGGCGACATGATGACTGCTGGTGGGATAGTTACCCTTCCAAGTGCAAAAGAAATAGAACAAAATGACCGGCTCAAGAACCAAATAACCGGCCGAGACCAAAGTGAAAGACAAGAAGAGACCAAGGTGGGCGCAGCGCTTAGACGACTCTGACAACCTTTTGCTTGGTGATGACTGGCACTCCGTCTTTCGAACCAGAATACACAGCCGTGATGGTGCTTCTCCTGCGACGATGAACAACGGGAGATGGGGAGATGGTGACACCTTTTTCACGCACTCTGTGGCGTAGGTAGGACACAAACGGTCAGTATTTATATATATATATATATGCACGAAGACGAGAGGCCAAGGAGAACATACTGCGACTGAATCAGGGCAATGCGCACACGGGCGACGGAAGCGTTAAGATCTTCGGCAACCATGTTGGCTCCTTCGACGGGTATGAGCTTAAAGACAAGGGGAGTCTCTGGCTGTGGCCTGATGGGGCTTGAGTTGTGTGTCGTCGGAATAAGACCCTGGAAAACGGCGGATCTCCGTAGGGTAGTCCGGCTGTTTGCTACGTTGGTACTGGTGTGTGGTTTGGGAGATGCAGATGATAAGGCGGCTACTCTCCTATGTGACTGGACGGAGTGAAAGTCTGGACTAGCTAGGCCTTCTCTGTTCTTTGAAGGTATGATGAGCTGTGCGTAACGAAAAAGAAAACGAGAGGCCTCAAAACGGGAGCAAGGACACATGTTATATACAGATCATGTCCAGCCTCAGGTGACCTTGACCTAGGGGTGTGTACACTCACAACACTACCTACCCGTTCGGTATTTCCCAAACAAGGTGTGGGGATGCAGACGGAGACGGCAGATGAGGCACGAAGCAACGGTTCCCAGCTGGGGAGGGATCTCGGTCCGCCTCTGACCGTGACCCGCCATGATCTTCGTTCCTTTCGCACTTGGGGTTAAAAGGGCCGGGGTGAGTTTAAGGACGCATCGCCTGGCCGTAGCTGAATCCAGTAGTTCAGGACCGCCGAATGGAAGCCCAAGAAGAGGCCCGGTACCGAGAAGCCAGCCATTTTTGGACAACCTCCGTTTTCGAGCTGCAGAGTCCCTCCTCCCCTCTTCCAACAATCCAATTGAATTTGCCAGTTGATGACAGGAACTCCGATGGGGATCAAGAGGGTGCCACCTCATTGGGGAGGGGGGTGTGCGAGGGAATTCGGCGTCGCTGACATTACAGTAGAAACCCTGCGTCATCCCATCTCGTAATTCGCCGAGACAGCCAATTCAGAGCAAGCAGCATGGTAGGTAGCGTTGAAGGTATGGCCGCGGGGGCCTGCTTGAAGTGGTGGTTTGGTGGTGTTTCTTTTTGGGAGACCGATCGGTGGACCGAGAATGAGAATCACATGTCACAATGCAATCCTTCTAAGGTTTCCTCTGGAGAGGAGGGGGGGCTGACCCTGCTGTTAGTACGAACGTTGGCCTGCAGTAGGATCCACTAACTGCCACTACGAACAAGCCCCATGCAACGGCACCCCAGATTCCGCGCGGGGTTGCAATGGTGGACCACCTCACCCCCCGGGAACCGTCAACTTCTTCGCTTCCTCCAACAATGGATACACCTTGTGCTGACGAAATGCTGTTTCACACAGTTCAGCAAAATAGTGCGACAGAAGAAGATTTGTCGTTGGTAGGTAGAATTTCTTGTGATGCATTATCTCACTGAGAAACGGACTGTCTACACGCTTGGCCTGCAAGACATGTAATCACCTCGCGAGCTCGACCTGCTTGGGATAATCGGTAGTTACCTGGTCTGCTGGACGGGAGATCGACTGGGAAAGGGTTGCTGCGTCACGGTCCTCACATACAATCCCTGGAAGTCACTTCGTAGACAGTAGCACAGTTTCCATGGCGCTACCTTTCTCACGTTTTCCCGAATAATCCAAACTCTCGTGTTTGTCAACAGGAGTCAACACCGTGGGGAAACACCCTAGGAAGAACTTCGAAGCTGCTTCCGGTTGTCCAGCTTGCGATACTGCCGAAGCCGCATGTTGATCCAGTTCGTGGTACACCCAGAGTGTGTTTCCCTCCTAGAAAGAACCCATACCGCGACGACCATGCATCCAAGTGTTGTCCCAGTTCCCTTCCAGAGGGGCGGCAAAGAACAAATACGAGAGTGTGCCTAGCTCACTACCCCATACCAAGGCATGGCTGGGTAGAGTCAGAACCGACGTCAGAGGCTGGGTTGCCAATGGTCTTCGTGCCCGCAAAACATGAACAATCAGTTCTCTCGTTTTCAAGCACCGAGATTTATTGGGTCTTGTTACTCTTAGGGCCTTCATGATAGTGGGCCATTTCCAGACCGGCTCTCTTGAACCCGCACTTCACATAGAAACCCTCGTTGTGTTCGCTGCAGTCGAGGATTGTCTTGTAACAGCCTGTCTTGGCTGCGATGAAATCAAGCGCCTGGATGATGCGGAGCCCCAGCTTCTTCCCCTGCTGGTCTTTGGCGACGGCGATGTCCTCGATATGTCCAACCTTTCCGAGATCGTGGATGCTGACGGTGCGACCACTGTGTTAGCTTACCAGCTCCCTGGGATGGCAGTTTTCCACTCGTATGTTTGCGTGCTTACAATTTTCTCTCCACGACAAGCGCACCAGTGCCGACCACCTTGGCCGGACTGCAATTGGTGTCCTCAATCACCAAAATGAAGTACGTGCCATCTTGGTTGGAAAGCCAGTCATAGCGCTCTTCAAACTTCTCCTTGCTGATCTCTCCAACTGTGGTCAACACCCGAAGGCAGTCAAGGAAACCAGTATCGTAATCGCTTAATTGGAGCGAGCGCAGCTGGTAACCTGCTGGGAGCTCCGATTGGACTTGGGGAGAGAGAAGGTCGGTCGAAAAGAGGTGTTGGGTCTTCATGTTGCGGGACGAAGTAGGTCGAGCGGTGTCGGTGGGCAAAGTGTGGAGGAGTATGCGAGATTGAAAAGAAGCCAAATGCCTTCCCGGTTCAAGATGCAAAAACCTAAAGGGCAAATTTGTGATCTACTTTGCCTCTGCCACCGTGTCAATCGAACCTGGTCGCAGGATTACAAGTAGTGAAAGCGATTGACCAAAGCGCAGTCCGACGAACAACGACGGAGAGAATGGAATGAGAAGCTGCCCCGCCATCTCCTCATTGGAGCAACGAGGGGTTGGTTCAGCCCACTCACCAGCTACCGCTCGTGCCTTGGCCACTCAGCCCAACCAAAGACTCAAGCATCAGCTCAACCCGCCTTACGGCCCAATCATCGGGAACCCGGACAACAAGTTGACCAAGTGGGAGAGGTCATTCTTGGACTTATTCGGTCGTTACGCACGAGCGATCGTTGGTCCAACAGCCATACCAAGTGTCTTCTATACTACATGTACGAATACGCGAGGAGATAGAGGGAGGTAAGGTAGCACAGGGGAGGTTCATGACCATGAGGTAAGGTACCACCATCTCCCCTTTTCCATCCTCGGGATCGGCCCGGTTTCCACGGATCAGGTCGTGGGAGGACGGTGGTGGAGACGATGGCACCCCAAAAAGGGGGTAAGAAACAGAAAAAACGAAACACTGAACAGGGTTTTCTGGAATTTTTGGGAGCTGCCCAGGAGTGATTGATAGAAGTAGGTTTCCCGACCGACCGTCATCTAGAATCGAACCAAAAGTGGTGTGGCCACGGCCCGGAGAAGAAGCTCCCATCGGCCTAGAACAAAAAAAAAAGAAGAAAAAAAAGAAGAAAAAAAAAAGAAAAAAGGGCTACCACTCGACATAGTGACCTCGATGCCAGAAAGGCCCGTACAGGTAACAGAGAACAAAGTGTCATTATGAAGTGATTCGAGCTCAGCTAGCAAAGCCAATCCCCCAGGCTCAACGACGCAAAACGCGCTGAGTACCTCCATCCCAAGTATTTTTCAGTGGCCGGAGCAGAGATTGCACATAAAAGGCGGGGTTTGGCAGTTGGGGTTCGCTAACGCCGCTTTGGCGTTCCCTGGAGTCCCACCAACGGCCGGCAGATGACCTCCCCCACGTCATCACATGCCAATTTAGCTTTTTTGAAACAACTGGACTGGATGTGTCTGTGAATTCTTTGGAATGCGGCCAGCGTGATAGGTAGTGGGACGCATGATTTTGACAATCGTAGGTCAAGGCTGGCAAGCGGTCGCTGGATGAATAC
This sequence comes from Podospora australis, assembly GCA_033296905.1. Taxonomy (NCBI): domain Eukaryota; kingdom Fungi; phylum Ascomycota; class Sordariomycetes; order Sordariales; family Podosporaceae; genus Podospora; species Podospora australis. The sequence goes on from MU864381.1 coordinate 164,717, forward strand.
GACCTTAGAAGCAGGTATGTACTGATTACCAGGTGAGGTGGGTAGGCAAGGTATTGGCGTTCTGTTCACGCCACCGGTCCATGCCATTTCCACAGTGTATACCAGCTTCTTTTTCTTCTTTTTCCATTCTCTCAGGATAGCAATCCCCTAATGGCTGCCGGTTCACCACTCTGACTCCTCGATTTTGAGACATCATATCGTGATGATCGTTCAACCACACGAACACGCATAGTCCCTTCACCGCCCCTCCTCCCTTCCACTTTTGCTCCTTTCCTCCTTTCTCCTTTCCTCCTTTCCTCCTTTCCTCCCGCCCTCCCTTCTTCCTCTTTTTCGCCACCGCTTCGGGGCAACGATGATTATCAAGGACGATGAACCGACCGAATATGCTATGGACGTGGATAGTGAGGATGGCGCGGGATCCTCTCGCCTCGCTGTTGTCCCCAACGATAGCAGCGCTCAACTGCGAGGCATTACGGCCTCCAACCCCGGTAGAACCCTTCTTCCCAGTCCAGTAGCAAAGGTGGTCAGTTTCGCAACCAGGTCGACCGGTCTTGCCCTTCGCATGGGTACTGTGATAGGAGGCTACGGGATCGATGCTTGCAAAGTTACTGCACTGTCGAGTCTTGAGCTCGGCCGAAATATCATTGGGGGGATCTTGACCAGAGCAGGCAAAGATGTCATTTCTCGCTCGGGCTCAGAACTGAGCAGGTCTGACTCCGAGTCCATTCTTGAAAGCAACCTCGAAAAACTCCATCGGAGCATATCAAGCATTGTCTTTTGGACCACGACTGGCTTTCATGTGGCAGGAACCTCCGTCGCCGTCTTTTCCGAGACGACCCAACTTCTCTTGTGCGCCCTCGATCAGTTGTTTGGCTCGACCGACTCATCGCGGGCTATAGCGAGCATCATTACGTTGATTCGACGCGAGTTTCAGAACCCCGCCACTGGTGTACAAGGAGAAAAGGTTACTGTAACGGATCTCATGCTGGGACTTGGCGGTATGGCCTATCTGCAAAGATGGTGCCGCCGTCTGCTGGAAGAAGAGAGCCGCGCCCTGCGCATCGAGGAGACAGTTTGGGATGTGGTCGTTCTCAGCGACGGTTTACGAGTCGATATCCACGAGGAGAGCTTGTATGGGGTGCACACGGGCACATATACTCCCGAAGAATCTTCCACCTCGGCAATTGTTGAGGGAAACAATGAAGACGATCTAGACGGTCTCCCTGTAAGACAACTCGAGCGTCAGATCATGAGATCGATACCGGATAACGCGCGAGTATCCATCACGAGACAGATTCGCACCACAGAAATTATCACGGTCGAAGTTACAGGCGGTGCTTCGGATGTTAGGGTTGAAGCACCACCCGGCATTGAGCTGATCGAGGAGAGTTGGGACGTCCACCAAGCATTGCAGACCCAGACGCGGTCAGGGGGCCGTCAAGCAGGCATCGCCACTCCCGATTCCCGTTTTGTATTCAGGCATTCAAGCAGCCAGGAACGTCGGACGTCCTTCCAGAAAGAAGATGGGGACATCAGCCCAGTAGCCGGATATATTGGATCACTCGACACCGAGCTGTCGGCAAGCTCCGACACCGAGATGGAAGACATTCCCCCGCTTGTCCCGCCAAAACCATCCAGGGAGAGATTGCGGGCACCGCTCCGAAGCTCACATCCCTCGGTTTCTGAGACCCCTTCATCGCCATTATCCGCTAGAAAACCCAGTCGCATCCCATCAACCTCGAAGTCTGCAAGCGAAAACACTGCTAACCAAAAACGTTCTCGCATACCACCAACCAACTCCCCTCCCGCCGAGACAAGTAGTGTCTCATCTCGGAGACAGTCGTTCAAGTTCATGTCTACCTCGAATAAAAAAGACGATCCAGGTCTTGCAAAAAAGGGTGGTGGTCTTCGAAGAGCCTTCCGGACAGGTTCCCTCTTTAACCGAGAGGACTCGGGTTCCGAATCAAGCTCCGCGCAAGGAAAGCAGAAGACAACCCGGAGCCTTCAGACAACCCCCTCCACACATGTTCACGCATCATCCGCTAGATCCCCATCACAGTCGACCATTCCAAGTCGCCAGTCATCTCTGATACCGTCTCCTCAGCGACCTAGTACCGGAAACAGCACCCGTAGTAATGGTACGGTCGGTTCTCGACATTCCCACACACGGAGTGATTCTCGAGCTAGCTTCATCTCCGTACATGAAAGCCGTTCGATCTCAATTACAACCGCTGACGACTATCGTCCAGTCTCACCCTTTCACAACAAGTCATCAACAAGCCCGAGAGTGAAAAAGGCGAGATCGGATCGGGAGCTTCGTGTGCCCCCCGGAGTCTCTGGTGAGAATCACAGCCACCGTCGCGTCAAGTCTAACCTATACACCCCCAGCCTTGCCCCCAGCATTTACACACTCAGGGCGAATGAGTCGCAGGCTTCACTTGCTCCTTATCACGCCTACACTGCGAGGAGCGCATTCAGTGACACGGAGGCGCTTGGGACTCTCCGGCAGGCAGGCAGACTGGATGGCATATTTCCTCAGGATCATTTCTTGAACAACATCACGAGGTATATGCGATTCGCTTCCGCCTCGTACGGGTCAAATTTTCTTCGGCTGCTTGGCATCGCCAAAGACATGCCCATTCTGCGCGCACTTGACGAGACACATCACGAACTGCGTTGCTTTGCTCACCATACCCAGTCTGATGCTAACAGCATCCTTTTGTCATCATTTGTCGATTCCCAAGGTGGATCAGACGGAACTGGCTCGACCAACACTGGCGTCCCTCTTGTGCATTACATATCCCTTGATCACGGCTCCAAGGCGGTAGTCCTGGCCTGCCGCGGGACCTTGGGATTCGAAGATGTCCTTGCCGACATGACCTGCGACTACGACGATCTCCTTTGGCGTGGCAAGTCATACAAAGTCCACAAAGGTGTCCACGCTTCCGCCAAGCGACTACTTTACGGAGGCGACGGGCGGGTCCTTTACACCCTAAAACAGGCTCTTGAAGAGTTCCCCGACTACGGACTGGTACTTACGGGTCATTCCCTTGGTGGCGCAGTCACTGCGCTCCTTGGTGTGATGCTTTCAGAGCCCGCGCCCGGCACTTCTTTTATGACCTCCTCGAACCCCCACACCAAGCTCCTCGGCGATGGCGTTCATCCCACATCTCCACCACAACACATCTGTCTTCCGGCGGGAAGGCCAGTCCACGTCTTTGCTTACGGTCCTCCGTCCACCATGTCTGCGTCCCTAAGCAAAGCCACTCGTGGCCTCATCACCAGTATCATCAACGGCAATGATCTTGTCCCTTATCTCTCCCTCGGCGTGCTGCACGACTTTCAGGCTGTTTCCCTGGCCTTCAAGACGGATAACAACGACGCCAAAATCGAAGTTCGCCAACGCATTTGGGAGGCGTTCCAATCGGGCGTCGCGGACAAATGGTATGGAACTAGCGGCGGCAGTGAAGCTCATACGCGAAGAGGGGATGACGACCAGTGGGCGTACGCAGCGCTCAAGGTATTACGGGCAAGCATGATGAGCCACAAGCTCCTGCCCCCCGGCGAGGTCTTTGTGGTGGAGAGTACTCGCGTTTTGCGAAGGGATGCGTTCGTGCTGGAAGGCGAAGAACATCTCGGCAGGCCCGCACAGAGGGTTGTTCTCAAATACGTCAGAGACGTGGAGAAGAGGTTCAGAGAAGTGAGGTTTGGAACGAGTATGTTGACCGACCATAGCCCTGGCAAGTACGAAGATGCGCTCAATAAATTGAGAGCGGGAGTGATGGAGGCGGCGACTCGGAGATGATGAGGTTGTCAGTGCTCACTGTTATTGCTTGCCAGGAACCCCCTAATGTCCCTTGATGAATATGAATTGATGAAAAAAAAATGAAAAAAATGAAAAAAAAATAAAAAAAAAATCCAAAGTCGCACAGCCCCCATGTATCTACCTGGTAGATATGTATGCAAGCGTGATTGTCTCACGTGGTGTCCTTGGATTCATGACATCCAGATGTGTGAATGGTTTTGGAAAGAATGGAAAGCTCGGAGGAAATAGCATAGCGTTATGATAGCATAAAACCAAAATTCAGATCATGATCCGACTTTGCAAATTGAGTCGAGTCTTGGAGATTCTCAATTCTCGTGTTTGTTTTATTTTCTTTCTTTGCATTGTTTGTACACATGTTGTGTACCATCTACTCTGGCTTTTCCGTCACGATGTGTCCGTCCTTGTCATAGAAGATCTCCTTGACCTTTACAGAGCGCAGGTGATCAACACCCTTGCTCAGCTCGCAGTCGTGGTGGAACAGCCACCACCGGCCCTGGAACTCGACGATGGAGTGGTGCGTAGTCCAGCCGAGGACAGGCTCGAGGATGCGGCCATCGTAGGTAAAGGGGCCGTAGGGGCTGTCACCGATGGCGTAGCAGAGGTAGTGAGTGTCGCCGGTCGAGTAGCTGAAGTAGTACTTGCCGTCGTACTTGTGCATCCAGGCGGCCTCGAAGAAGCGCCTGTCGTGGTCATCGGCGAGGATGGGCTTGCCGGTCTCGGGAGCGAGGATCACGACGTCCTTGACGCCCTCCTCGGAGAACTGGCGCATGTCCTCGGTGAGCCTGCCGACGCGAGCACCCAAGGAGCAGACGCCCTCGCCCGTGGGCTCCTTGGGGCCTTGCCACGATGCGTCAAACTTGTTGTGGCCCTTCTGGTAGCATTGCAGCTGGCCGCCCCAGAGCCCACCGAAGTAAAGGTAGGCCTCGCCGTCGTCGTCCACAAAGGTGGCGGGGTCGATGGAGTACGAGCCCTTGATGGGTTCCGGATCAGGAGTGAAGGGACCCTCGGGGCGGTCGCCGACGGCCACGCCGATGCGGAAGATGCCCTCCTTGTCGCGGGCGGGGAAGTAGAGGTAGTATTTGCCGTTCTTGGTGGCGGCGTCGGGGGCCCAGAGCTGCTTGGAGACCCAGGGAATATCTTCGGTCTTGAGGACGACGCCGTGGTCGGTCACGGGCCCTTGGGGATCGAGGGAGTCCGTGCTAAAGACATGGTAATCGGCCATGTCATACTGGTCGCCATTGTCGTTGAACTGGATATCGGTCTCCCGGTCGTGCGAAGGATAGATGTAGACCTTGCCCTCGAAGACGTGTGCCGAAGGGTCGGCTGTGTAGATGGTTGTGATCAGAGGAGCCATGGTGACGACGGCGGAGGTGACGGGGTAAAAGTTGGGGTAGCGGGGCAACGATGCTGCCCAGGGGTGTCGTGTGGGGGAGGGGAGAAGTCTTGCGGGGGAGGGACAAGGCTCTTGGGATGTGGATGGTGGTGTTGGTCACGGTCGACGGGGTGGGTGAGAAATGAATTGATTGATACCGAGCAGAGTGACGCAAAGAGACATGAGAGGAAAACTACCTCAGCTATATACTATACCAGTGTCCCTCTGGCAAATGGGTGAAAACACTGTTCATTCTCTTTCTCCAAACCCACTCCGCCGAGCTGGGTCGAACGGGGTCGCGTGGATGTCGGATCCAAGGAGCTTTTGGTGCCATTTCCTATTTATCCCCATTTAACCGTCCGGCCTCCATCCCGAACTGAGACTTGGCGGCATCGATGCAGTGGGTTCCAGATTTCTGCCGGGTCGATATTGCGGCGCCTCAGTTGAAGAGCATCCCCATCACCTACGGCAGCCGTTGAGCGAGACGGGCAAGTTAACAAGATGGTCCGATGCTTCTCGAGGGAGATTTCTTGAGCCATTTTTACACGAAGCATCCAATCAAATCATGATCTTGGGAAGCCTGCAGCCTTATGTTTATCATGGAATAAGCCAGGGTGATTGGGACTGGACAAATGGCTCACGGGGGTAGCTGGGGAAAATCATGGGCATCGTGGGCTGGACCGGACAGGGAATGTGGGTGTTGAGGTGGTTGCGGTCTCTTGCCAAGAGATGCTGAAAGTTTCATGCCCATACCCCCCCTTCTAAAACACCGTTTTGCTTACCACGGATCAGGGCTCACCTTCACCAGAGAGGCCTTGAACATTTCCGCTGAACGCTCGCCAACTCGGGCCTTCGGCACGTTCGAATAAAATCAACATTCAACTCTTCAACAGCTTTCGTGCCGTCAGATCAGTTGGCACATACCAGTAGCCTCGTGCAGGTGTGAAGGGTTCATTTTGGGGGATGCAGTCGAAAAGATCACCCTGGGTGTGAATCAGGGTAGGTCATTCTTTTGGGCTGCACATCTACGTGTACCTAGTCTGAATAGCCCCGAAAATCCCCTTGCCAGACATTCAGTTCTTATTCTCCTGGGGACGATCATCATCGAACTGACCATGTATGGCTACCGCGCTCAGCGCACCTATCAGGAACCATGGCCAACCAGCAGCCCACGAGACATCCTCGCTCAGGAGCCACGTGTTATTGGGCGCTCACCCAGACATGCTCAGTTGACATTTCACGTCAACACACCCTAAGAACGCCTCAAGATGCATCAAACTCAATCGAGTCTCGGGTGGTTCCCGAGCTGGATCGACCTCGTAGGTAATCCATGGGTTAGGGGAGATGGCCCTGCTACAGGGGAGTTGTCCACCCCCCCCCCCCGGCGCTCAAGCTTGAACCACCTCAAACTCTTCTCCACCCTTGGTCAGATAGTATCCTCTACCGTGCTGTTGATTTGGGGCTCTCATTAACTCACAGCCATTCGACACCTTTCCTACCGATCATCACACCTGCACCATCATAGTTGAGTGGTACAACGCGCCATTCGATCCAAACCAGCCTCGTCAAGACACCCAGTCAGCGTTGGGCTCTTCCAACGGGGCCATGCCGCATACCACCCAAGATGATAGCCCTCCACAGAGCCCAGCCCTGGAAAGGCTGGTATGGCCATTCCCCAACTTGTACCCAGAACCCAGTGGCTACCACGACGATTACCATCCCGATCATCCGAATTTGACCACCCGTATGCGTTGGTTGGTACGTTCATGTTCTTCCTCGTTATCTCCCATGTAGCTTTCACGAGAGCCCCCTGCTTGCTCAGGGGTAACACTGGCTAACATGCAAGGCTACAACAAAACAGCAGGGGCACGCCGACTCTTTTGTGGTATGGATCAGGCAGGTCATCGAGCAACATGGCAATGAGGGTGCTCAACAAGAAGACTGGCAACCCCTCCCAGACAATCTCGGCCCTGTGCGGGACTACGGTATTCTGCCTCAGGGCGGGGATTGGGAACCGTCGCCCATTTGGCGCTTAGCTCGTGAGAGAATGATGGAGGCCCTGCAGAGATGGGCTGACGTCAGGGAAGACAGCGAGGGTGCACGCGAGATGGCAGGCTACTGCTGGGAAGACGCTCAGTTTCACCTAGACGTACTGCACTCCGAGGTGTACCGTCTCCGGTCTCTCGTAGAGAATACCCGGCGCGCGTTGAACTTTCTCGATCCCCTGGCACCTCCGTGGTATGCACAGGGAGCGCACCAGGACTGGCGGAGAACCCTACGGCCCAGGACACCATGGTACTACCCCCACCTGCATCAAGTTCTCGACAATATGGCCGACAACTCAATCGTGCCTTCGCTCCGGCCGGACGCGCAGTCAGATTCGGGCCCGGCAGAGGGAGGGCCTATCATGGTATTAGTGCAGAGGCCTCCAACAAGCTCTTCAGGCACGTCTCCCATAGTTCCCGCAGACTCGGGTGCCGTGGGCTACCCAGTCATACCTGACGGTAGTTCGGATGACAGCGATTCTGAAGACGACATCGGTCAAGAGAACGTGTCTGGTTATATCGTCATAGAGAACATTCCTGAAGGCAGCGATCTGGAAGACGGTTCTTATGAGCACATCGGGTTCCCCATGGTGGGAACCTTGCGCTCGGAACAGTGAGCCTCTGTCGCTCAACGATTGTTCCTGGTTCCGTTGTCCATGGTCAGTCAGTCTGGATCGAGAAGCTATCGTCCATTAAGGAGCAACATCAGGACTCCTTTTCATGTCCCTCGGGTCTTCCTCCCTTTCGTTTATCCCCCCTTTCCTGCCATTTTTCTACTTTCTATTTCTGCAGTTTCCTCATGCTTGCGCTGATGTTATTCTAGTAACAGCTTTGAGGGGCTGAATTCGACAAATGCGATTTCTTCCGATCCCGGCATTCTTTGTTGTTTCTTGCTCCTGTTTTCCCGCTTCGCGTTCCCACTCATGTTATTCTAGTAGCATTAGTAGGCGGATGTACTATTCTCATGAAATTGTGAATGGCTCCCTGTCTCTGTCCTGCAAGTGCGGACCCCGTACAGAACCCAACGGTGCAGAAACCGCCACATGGCACTCGATATGACAGATCGTCCATTGTTCGAACCCCCAAAACTCACTACTCCAGTTATCGCATGCTGCCAAACAGAAACTGATCACTGTATCACGTACCGTGACAGAAGCCGTGTCAGTCCATCGTCAGAAAGTGAAGGGACGGCTCCGGGATTTCCCTCGATCGCCATCAAGAGAGAGCTGGAACAATGCCGAGTAAGAAAGCGTCCCAGATGGCACACCTGGGAAACAGGAAGCTTCTTCACTGACATCGATTTACGGTCGTAAGATGCATCGTTTGCGGGAAACGGATTGGAAATCCAGCTGAATGCCTACCTTACCTACTTTGGTGCAAGAGAGACGCAAGCCTTTCAGGGGCGGCATATAAGAAACGCCACTTTCCCAACTGCAGCAAGAATCAATATTGGAATGAGCGGTGTGTGATGCTCGAACAAAACCCAAAATTCCACCATAGGACCCGGGCGAACTGGTCCTGCAGCCCGGGGAACACCGCCGCAGCAGGTGCTAGGTACCAGAGCCGCATGCCGGCAGTCATCCCGGAGGTTCCGCACGTCCAAGGCACAGTCCCCCCCGGCCCCTTTCCTATGGGTGTGCCACGTAGTGGACGTATCTGGCATCCGATCACGGCCCGGGGCACCTCGTCCGCTTCTCCCGGGCATGGACTTCATTGGGCAATGCAAAACCCGATCGTTTGTTTTTCCCAAGCCGCTTCCCCTCCCACCCACTTGGCGGTCCAGGAAAGAAGCGGTGTTGTTGAAGTACATTACATTACCTGGGCAAGAGAGGCTTTAGGACGTTTTGTGTGAGCTTGACGTACCTATCTCTGGACCGGAAGTTGACAAAGAGTGGAGATGTGTGTCTGTTGTGTACGAATAGGAATGGCGAGATCTTCGGGGGCCAGTGGCCTGACGAGGCCCAGATGAAGACTGCAGGCACTATTGCATCTGGTGTTTTCTGGTGTTTCCGTGGCTGGTCATAGTACCCGACAAAGAGCCTCAGGGATGGCCTTCTTGAAGTTCCGATGTTGGGTACCAGAAAGGTTGAGCGAGAAGGCGCACATGCAGAAGGAGAGGTCTGTCCTTTGGGCCACTGATGCAGAGATGGTTGTAAAACACCACATGCATGCGGACTTGGGGGTGGGCTTGTCTGACGCGGACGAGATGGGGACATGATGAAAAGAATGCGAATGGACTGGTGAGATGAGGCATCCTTCAGTGCATATTAGGTCCCACGGCGTTTTGCATACCGGCGAATCATGTTTGCGTAGGGCCTTTCTTTTTGGAAACTACCCAGTCCGTCACACCTCATCGAGACGAGAAGGACGGAAGGCTCGGGGGTTGAAGTGATGGTGGGCTGAGTAAAGCGCCAGTGGGTAACAAGTGTCCGTTTCGTTTCTTTGCAAGATCACGAAACATTGGCCGAGGACCATGAGAAACCGCTTGATTCCCACGGACGGCAACGCAAAGCCGCATAACAGAAACGTGCTACGTAGAGGCTTGAGATGTTGGCATACTGGGTGGTAAGCGTAGCCACACGCTGGTGTACCTGGTAGGCTGGTGTGCGAGCTCCTAGAGAAATGGAATAAAGCAGAAAACTGTGCACTTCACCGTGAATCCAACAGTTTCCCCACCCGTCCCTCTACAGATTGTGGTGGTGTCTTGGGATGGTCCTTCCTTGGCTCGGGTCAGTGGACAATTGCTCGAATAGGAAATTTGTCATTTGGAGGCTTTCGACGCCTCGCGCAACGACGCTTGCCTCCCCACCGACCCTCCATCAAGAAGGAGGCTGTGTCTTGCTCCCTCGGAAGCAGGGCACACTCTTTCTTGGGCAGCAACACCTCGTACTGAGGTCGCGTTGAGGTTTTTAACGTGCCACATGTGCTGGACCGGTTTCGACGACTTGGAATGCGATCCCGATGATATCGATGTGGCATCCATCCTTGTCCACGGAACAAGGCGAAAGTATTTGAGGATGGAATTTTGCCGAATACTGGAATTTGGAAAATCGTGATCGAGTGGCCTCTTCAGCATTTTCCATATTTTTTTCAAGCGAGAACTGCCTCAATCACCAGGCTTACTACTAGGCAGCCTGGAAACGTGACCATCAAAGGGCAACCTGGCAGCAGCCTATCACCATTTCTCATCCATCCGTCCCCCTCGTATCGAACAGCAGGTAAAGTACCTAGCGTACCCTTTTAATCAACGATCTCTTGCCCATTTTCTACGGGGTTTCCCGTCGAGGACTCAAGAGCTGACAAAGTGCATATTTCTCGATGGAAGTTGGACATAACATCTGCATGCAGTTAGAGCACGAAACAACAATACTCGCCGACCAGTTCCCAGAGCCTTGCCTCTGCTACCCCGCCTCAACACCCTACTACTTTTGGGTCCCCCCCCCCCAATACAGCGTACACCCAGGTGGGATCATCAACATATATAACACGTGCCTCGACACAGAAAAACAGCAACCCGCTCCCGGCTCGTTCCATCGATGGGCTGCTCCTAGTTACACACGCATTTCCCGTCTTTACTCCGGATGGAGTGTTTGGCTTCTCCACGGGCGAGAAGTCCTCATCATAATCGTAACGATAAATAATCATCACCATCAGAAAGAAGAGTGTCTAGTGCCGTAGGCCTCCAACCATCCTGACAATGACTGCCACGGTGGTTTCGAGACTGAACGGACACGAGGATACGCTTGCCCGGGAAGGTCAGAGAGGGGAGGAGCTCTCCGGTCGTGCTTACATACCTTACTATTTGGCAAGTTACTAACGAGGATCCATGAACAGAGATGGACGGACCGGAAAACTCTGGCACAGCTCACGAGAAACTCTCCAAGGAGGACTCTCCGGATAGCCTCAAAATCAGCATCAAACACATCAGCCCTAGCAAAAACATTCCGGATAACACCGCCGGCACCAATGCCCGTTCCGCAGCTACCACCACTGTCAGTTCCGCAATCACTAGCACTGCTACCACGATTGGAAAGCCAGAATTTCCACCACCGCCTAAGGGCTATGGCGGCCAGTGGGAGTGGGATGCAAAGATCTCGGACTACGTGAGATTGGGCAAAGGTATGTAGAATTGGTGGCTTCCTTTCCAAACGCTAACATGACATAGATGGGAAACAACTTCTCTACTCAAATTACCAGAAAAAACCTGAGCCAGAAACCCCACAGCCCAAGACTCCTCCTACGAGTCCGACCAAAACGGACATACCCAAGCCATTAGTAGCATGGCAGGGAAAACTGGATGACCGTATGTACTTTGTTCACGCCCCTTTTTTTTAAGCTCATATGCTTACGTGCGTTTCGGTAGGGTTCCAAGTTGTGGCGAAACCCAAGCGCTTCTTCTCGGTCGGGCGTATCTTCAAAGTGGTCTGGTTCGAACCCAGAGGACAGGACACGCCGGTGCGGCGGTCCGGCTCTGGCCCTGACTGGGCGAGCGAGTGCCCGGCGTTCTACGGCGAGCAAGCGGTGGCTAAATTTCGCTGGTTCGTGATCGCGAGAAGACGCCTGCACCACTCGCTCTGCTTCAGCATCACCACGTACAGCAAGGCTGCTCCCAACAAAACGCGAGGACGTGACATGGACTATGTTGTTCTTCACTCGTCTGCGGTTGAGCCAGCTGCTCCCTATCCTGAAGAGAATATCAAGAGGGATCCAATTGCCGTGATTATTGAAGACGGTGAGACGTTTATATCGCCTATTGCGAGGCTGGACTGCGGTAGGATCTATACGGTAGAGGATAACCTCAGGATTATGAAGGTCGGCCGGGTGCATCCCGCTTCACTGGAGTTGTTGGATCAGTGCTACAGAGACAGTGTCGAGTGATGCGTTTGGAATACTCGGTTGCCTTCGAGTCACGAGTTCTCAGGGATTCGGAGGCCCTAGGTTTTCCTTACGTACATTGGTCGTCCCAGCCGTGCTGTCCTGTTCATTCTTTGGTTATTTTCGATTTTGTTTATTTCTTCTTCTGTTTTGGTTACATCTTGGGATTTGAGGAGGTCTCGTGATGCCGAACGTACGAAAGGGAAACTGTGCAACTTGAGGTCATTATGAGGTACCCATCTGAATACAGCTTCAAACCCAGCCCAAGACGCACCTTGAGAGTCACCAACACCACATGGTAAACATTGCGCTGCTTCTTAAGTACCGACCGCGCAGTGGAACCTCAGCAGCAGGCGCTGGCGACGAATACCCAGATAAGGCCTGCCATAAGCCACATCAACAGCCTACGCATCCAAGTAAGGAACCGCTGCCATGACGCTTTTGCCCAATCAGAAACCATCCTTCTATTCTGTTCAACAGGCGAGCACAGTCATCGCCAGGAGAAATACCATGTCGAATACTCCATCTCCCGGTCCACAGCCCCTTGCAAGGTTCGAAGTTGGGCGGTTCATTCCTCTGCCGTGAGAGCAATTTTCTCCCACCTCATGGGCATCACTTTCCGCATCACCTCCCGCATTTCCCACTGGCGTAGCGTGAAGGCGTGACGGGGCTGTCAAATGTGACAACAAGCCCACACCCTCGGCCCCCACCACGAGCGACCAGGCTTTTGAATATCCAACCCTGAGTGCCAACGCAAGCTGTTCCAAGATGATGGAAGGTACATGACTCACCCCAAACGATGTGCGGATGGGGTGAGAACGAAAGGAAATGCTTCCGATTTCTTATCAGTCCCCCTTTCAAGTCGGAAAGGCCATAATAGGATGCCCATCCCTTGCCATCCCGTGCTCATCATGCTACCGACGCCCGACTTGTTCCTCAGAAAATGCTCGATGAGAATGCCCCCACGACGAACTTTGCCTTGTTCTTACCCTGGTGCAGCATGTTGTACGATGCAAGTAGCAGCCCCACACCCGGGAAATCTGAAGCAGAATCCTCTTTTCCAAGATTCGCTCAAAATTTTTCCTTTCAAAAGTCCTGAACCCCAGTCTCCCCCATCAGCTCCCTTTCCACCCTGACTCTCGTCCCGCTCTCCCCCTCCCCCCCTCTCCCGGCCCCATCTCCTTCATCGTCATCATCGTCATCATCGTCATCATCGGTAGGACTCGTACTCGCCCAACCCGCGCTCTCACTCTCAAACCATGCTTCCTCTGCCTCTCTCTCCTCTACCGAATCCACCCAGTAGGTAGCATCTTCATTGGAACCAAATACCCCCTCATAGTCAAAATCGTCGTCTTCTCCCCGGATGAACCTGTCCCGCAGAAAGCCTTCCCATTGCTCTTGCCCCTGGGCTTTGGTTTTGGGCGGGATGATGGTGGACATGGCGAGTTCTGCTGCTTTGGACGTCGTGAAGGTGCTGGATTCTGTTTCGCCTTCTTCTTCTTCTTCTTGTTGTTGTTGTTGTTGGGGGTTGGATGCTAGCTGGGATAAACGTTCCTCTCCCCGAAGTAGGGAGCCTTCGAGCGTTCGGGCGTACCCCTTTTTCAGGGACTCGGCTTCCCGCTCGGCGGGGGTTTGGAAGCGTCTGATTAAAAAGTCGTAGAGAAGAGGGTCTTTTGGGGAGAAGAAATGTTGGTGAGATAGTTTGAAGAAGTCGAGTGCAAAATAGAGAATGGGAAGAAAGGGCCGTGAAAAGAAGGAGGTGGTTGGGTGGGGAGGGGATGATGAGAGCGAAAGAGAGGGTTTTGGATGGGAAGAGAATCGATAGTTTTCAGTTGACATATGAAATGAGGAAAGAGCAAAGTGAATGCGAGGTAAGATGTGATCAACATACCAGCAAGCTCATGATCTGGCGAAGAAAAATAACCCGGGTTTCGGTCCAGATACTCTCTGCGCCGGTTCTGGGCTTTGACTTGAGCCAACCGTGAAGGGCTTAGTGGTGGCCGGGGAACTGGTTTGCGAAAAGGACTCTCCTGGGTAGGAGTGGGCGTGGCGGTCGCTGGTGGTGTGGGTGTTGAGGTTGATGGTGATGATTCGGGGTCAGGGTGAGCATGAAGGTTGGACGAAAGGGGGGAGTGAGAGGTCGGCGACGTCGTGACAAAACTTGGTGCCATTGTTACCAATATCGGGTTGAGAGCTGACGAAATCGAACATCACGGTCATGCATGCATAGAAAGAAGAAGCAAAGGTGTGATCGAGTACCTAGACGACTTGAAAGTGGCGAACGTACCGTAATAACATCAAGGTCTGCGATGAGATCAAGTCATATCTTTTTCTCGAAATGAGCGTCCTTCACTCTGAGGGAGGTGAGATAAGAGGCGAACCTAAGGTGCCTTAGCTGGAAGGGTCTGGAACATGTAGCGGTTGTAGCACGGCAAGGCTTCTGAGCGTGCGGGGTGGGGTAGTTTCCACAGAGGCTGCTGAGGTGCCCTTTTGACCCCTCCACTCGATGAATGACGAAGGGCCCGGATCTGATCAAGTCGATATATTATTATCGGGTGGTGGAAACACCACCCACACCTTGACAAAAGCCGCGAAGCTGATGATCGACTGTGGTCTACGTTTATCAAGTCTATGATGGATTGTTACATATAGGGGTCAAGCTCGGGTCGTGCTATTATTTCTCCCTTCTGAGCGCTCATCATTCCCTACGACATGCACGCTCGCTATCTCGCACAATTCTGTGGCAGTTCTTGTACACGCATTAATACTGTGTACCTGACCTAGATAGGTATTTTTCCAGCTTTCCATCTACAAAACAGATGATCCAACTACAACCGCAAACACTCCATCAGGACCAGCATCATGCGTATCCCTTCCATAAACCAGATCATATCACCTCATGCGCACCCCTCGGCGTTGACCACGTGAATAGTTATTCAGGGTGATATCAAGCAGCCATGATACTCCGGCCGCCATCCGCTGTCGTCCGGTTCCTGATCCGGATCTTGAGCACCCCATGGCCCAACCTCTTCACTTTAGGTCCTCTACTACTCTTGCTGCCAAGCTTGGCTTCATCTGGTTGATTGACCTTCGTCACTCCCACGATCGCGCTGGGCGCAAACATCAGCGCTTCGCCCACGGTAAGATTCACGATCCTCGAAAACAGCTCCAGAGCAGGGTCGCCACTGCCACCATCTCCGCCCAATGTCAGCGTACTCACTCCCTCCACGGTTTCCTCGTCGGCGCAGGTTTCCCCAGAAAGAAGGTCGAGCTGTCTTGCCCTCTCGAGAAGCTTGCCCCCAGAGCTGACACCTGCAAGGTGCTTCCTCAGGGCGTTGAGCCAGTCGGGCGACGAAAACCTGTGCACGACGGTGACGCTGCACAGATCCAAGAGCTTGGGCGAGATGGTGGGTTCCTGGGTGGAAATCACGACGCGAGCACCCATATGTCGCTGCTGTCGGATGACGCTGAGCAACGACTGGGTGAGAGCCTGACACTCGATGGATTCCGTCATGTACTTGTGGGATTCGTCCAAGGCTAGGATGCGTCCGATCTTGGTACTCTCCTGCTCGAGGAACAGCGACAAGCAAATGTTGAAGAGGGAGCAAGCCATTTCAGGGGTCACGCAAGGGCATGAGAGGTCGACGATTGTGAGAGAGCCGTTGCGTGGAGTCCAATCAGTTCCTCCATCTGTGATCGTAGGGCGGCTTGTTGGGCCGGCAGGGCCTCCCTTCGTTTTCTTTGGGGTGGTGTTGGGAGCCCACATGTTGTACTGCTTGGCCTGAGCTTCCACCATGAAGGACTCGAGAGTGTCGAGCCGTTGCTTGAGAGGCGCAAGCTGCATGTCGGTAAGATCCTCCTTCATCATGTTTTCCTTGAACAGGGTGTAGTTAAACCCCGTATCCTTCTTTTGCTGCTCGATTCGCAGGTCGCGGAGAACGCGTTGGGCGACATGGAGGTAGAGCGGGAGGTTGCCTCCGGCAGTGACCGCCATGAGCTCCAGCATGCGCTTTGTGTTGAGGTCTGATTCACCCAGGCGAAGCTCTTCAACCACGACATTCGGGAACTCTTGATATATTCTTTGCGTCAACCGGAAGTTGGTCGGCGCGCAAAGGACACGAACTTTGATGTTTGGGTTGGACGATAGCCACGCCACTTCGCAAGCAGAACCGCCCGAGTCCGAGATGAAAGTATCGTAGTGGAAGACGATACCCGTGAGGGGGTGTGGAAGTCGATTTGCTGAGCAGGGTGCCAGCGCGTTCTCAAGGATACAAGAGAGGGTGTGGCTCTTGCCGGAACCCTGGGAGCCGCAGATGAAGAAGGACGAGGGCGCAGCAATGTTCCAGAATATTCTTGGGTCCGAATCCTGAGCAGATTCGTCACTAACGTCGCCAGCGAGAAGACCGTACTGACTGAAAGGCTTGTCGGTGGTTTTGCCGGCGAGAGATCGAGCGTATTTACGAACTGATTCGGTGAAAATGGGTGCCGTTCTGATCTCATTCAGCTCGACTAGGTCGGGGCGGTGGTCAAGAAGGCTAAGATGACTGTTCAGAAGAGCGCCGTCCTCTTCATCACGATCGGTCTCTTCATCTTCTTCCTCGCTGCTCCTCCCGCTCCCTGGAGTCGTTTGCGAGCTGGTTTCTGAGGCGGACATCGTCGTGATGAGAGGGTCGTTGTCAAAGCACAATGCTGACTCGAAGGCTGAAGGTTCCTGAGAATTTGGTTCTCGAGTCTCTGTAACGGCAGTGACCATAGCCATTATGGGTCCTCGGAGTGGACGTCGTTCGGTGCGAGATGAGGAAAGAGGCAATGCTTTGGAGCGTAACAGCCGGACGTGAAGTGAAGGTTGAAGCGGATGGTTCAGTTTCTTCTGAAGTCTTGACGACGGGTACCGAAGGAACCTTGATGATAGTTACTTTGTTGCTTGACTGTAGCAGGAACCCAAAAGCTGAGGGGTGATTTTGACGACTCGAGGTCTTCTCACAGTGTGATGGCGGGTAGAAGAATTACTGATAACGGCAACGTAGCTCAACTCTGTGGCAGGAGGGGTAAGAAAAACCGAAGTTCACGGGTGGGATTCAATGTGGTAGAGAGGCTCACCTAGCAAGAGGAAGATACCACAGTCTCTTGCTCGAGGGGAGATTCGGTATCAAATGAGATCACGAAACGCTCGACATTGGATCTTGGTAATCAGGCCCTCAGTACACCAAGCCCCGTTTGCTAACGAAGGGCAAACGAGGATACTTGCAGAAGTCGATACGGGAGCGGGAGTTGTTTGCTGACGCGATGTCGTGGCGATATGGATGCGTGCGGTGAGGGGAAAAACGCGAAATTGAGGAATCAGAACAAAAAGAGCGTATCTCGAGGATGCCTCACCCTAACTGAAACAAGTGGCAGGAAACAGAAGCAACCAGTCGACAAGTGTTGAGACCCAAGCGGAAGACAGAGCGCGTGGAAGTTAGAGTACAGCTCAAAAGTCAATTGCAAGCTACAGCTAATTCCAGATGGAGGCACCTACCGTAGTCCATATGTTTCCCTTCACCACCCCCCCAAAAAGACGAGGGCAGGAAAAAGACCTTGAGCATCTTGACATGTATTATTTCCGTCGTATGAGCAAACAGCTCACGATCCTGACAGCGGCATACTCAACGAGGCAGTATGGTGATAAAAAAAAAACCACCCCAAGCTGTTCCGCGAAACTATTGAGAGGCTACGATGAGTGTCTTGAAGATGACCACAGCCGACATACTAAAATGCAACGCACAAGCATTTTGTGGCTGGCCCAGAATCCAGAAGCTTTATTTTAGTGGTCTCCATGGGCCGTTGTCGGCAGTTTTTGCTCCCATCTTCCAAAATCCAAGGCGCCAGCCTATGGCCCAAGCATCTCATTGGTCCCAGTTGCGCATAACGCGTCCTGGTGAATCGTCGTCATCATCGACCCGACTAATTCGGAGCTGCAGAAGATTGGGAGTCTAATGGAAGCCAAGTGTTCCTCAAAGGGAGGTTCATGTTCCATACTTATTTATCTCCATTGCGGTCCTGGATTCCGTCCACCTCCATGCTCTCACGGCCCGAGTTTGTGTGGCACGTCCAGTGCGTGTGCAGCCTGATAGTAGGAGCACCGGTCCGCTCTTCGACACCTCAATCTCCCGAACGTCGCCGTCGACTTCCGCTGCGGCTCAAACTTGCCACTCGTCACTTGTACCATCACACTGGATGAGGCCATGTGCCGGTCCCCTCGCTGATGGAAGCCTCCCCCCCCCCGATATCCCACCAAGACTTGGTTGTCCTCCCCCCCTCCCCTTTGAACCCGTAGCGAACACTTGTCTCGGCATGCAGCCCATACCATATTCCAGAGGTTTTGTCGTTTCAACTCTCTATCCTCACCCTCGGCTCATACTGTCAGAGGCGCGTCTAGCCAAGACTCCCTGTTCGTGAGCTTCAGCACCGAGGGCCAACACTACTTGAGCGATGCCGTATAGCTTATGGAGAGAACCATACACCCTACAGCAGCGTCATGTTTGTCCCCGTCTGGTGGGTCGTCGTCGAAGACACTGAAGGTGCCCTTGGTCGGGAGATCCATACCGCCACCACGCGTATCACGATCAGAACAACTGCTAGTCCCTGCACTCTGGGTGGTGTCGGATTGGTAGGGTTATTCGCAGGCTTGTCATGATTGCTTTGGTCAACCACTCAGTCATTTGGTCAAACATCCACCTGTCTGGTTCTCAATACTGGTGTAAAATTTGTCCAAGCCGAAGTATATGTACTTTGATGTGTTAACGCGATCACCATCTCAGGTGGAAGTGGTTTCCTTCGAACACGGGAGATCTGCTGTGGTCTTGGTAATGACATGTTGTATTCAAGACATCCAGACGAGTGCTTACTCACAAAGTCCTTTCCGCCCTGGCTGGACACATAGGGGAAGAAGAGGACCAGCAGACCGAAACGATAGAACCCGCAGCAGAAGATGATTGGTCGTAATAGAAACTCATCGATATACCTACCTAGCTAAGATAGATATTTCGTAATTGACAGTTAGTCGTTTGTAGGATGAAGGTCACCATCCTCAAAGATGGGGAGCCAACATTTTGAGGATGCTCGTAATTTTGAAACATGACTAGGGTGGCTGATGATCCGTATAGTTGTTGTTGCCTCGGCCTCTGTTCCTTGATTGTTGGAGAAGCCGCTCATGACACAAAGTAGCCAATGAGAGCCTTGTGTGACTTCTTCATGGCAGTCGTCCCCGAAATCACCAAGGATCCTACGGAGCAGGGAATGAGGAATACATGTACGAATAACAGCTTACCCGTTTCGTCGTAACACGTGAAACAGTCGTGTAAGTCCATCCTGGGGACCGCGTTCTTGCCATGTTCTGCCCGCTCGACCGCTCGTTTCTAGCCTGCCAGTCATTGGCCGGTCCCGCTTGGTTCTGCAGGCTTGGGAATTATGCAACGTTCTGGTCGCGTTTGGGTGGGCTTTTCGTCTGTGGGGGATCTCGAAAACCAAGGGGATCGGTTGTTGCCAAGACCTTTCTTATCGAGCTTTGTTGACGACCCGCTTGTCCACCACACACCACCTCACCCCCGGACAGCTCGTGGCTCGTCTAATGAGGGGAGGGGGGATATTATGCAACGGTTGCAGGGCTTCGTTTTATTAGTTGCGGAAGATTTTCAAAAGAACCAAAAGAAAAACAAAAAAACATTGAAAACAGAACAAAACAAAACAAAACAAAACAAAACAAGAACGTGGCAGCTCTGCCACCAATCTCCACTTTGCTTGACCTTTTCTTGCTGTCCATACATACCGAAACTCGTTCTTCTTCTGCATGTCAACGTAGATAGAGGGAGTTAGAGAGAGCCCCTTGAAGGCCAACGACGCCGACCAGAACCCTGGCGGACACCGCTTTACACGCCTCTGCCGGTTTGGCACCGGCCACAGTGGGGGAGCACGGCAGTGTCTTGGGCACAGTCTCTGAGCTCATGGTTGATCTCAAGTCAAAGCTTCGCGCCAAGTTTCCTCGACGACACTCGGGAATCCCTTCGCTCACGTCGGACAAGAGCGGCAAGAGCAACAAGAGCAATTCCAGCTCCAGTCGCCCCCAGTCGGAATGCGCGGCAACTAGTCCGGTGGACGGGTTTGAAGCGGTCCCGGCCTTGTCGTCGTCGTCGGCCGTGACAACACCTGTCGCCGAGGCTCCCACTGGCCTAGTACACGTCGCTGTCGTGGAGAAGGGTAACGGGCAGTGGGAGCCAAGCACCAAGGCGGCCAAACAGCAGCGGCAGCAGCAGCACCACCAGCACCAGCAGCAGCACCAGCACCAGCAGCAGCACCAGCACCAGCACCAGCACCAGCACCAGCACCAGCACCAGAGGCAAGCCGGCGACGCACAAGCGAGAGACAGGCTGAAACAAGCAGCAAATCAAGAATTGGAAACTGGCCGTGTTGCACAAGTAAAAACAACCACCGACGTCACCAACGCAAGCAATGGGGGATGTAACGGCGATGCCAATGTCGCTCCCCTGTCAGCAGCCAAATCCGAGAATGCCGTGAATATTACCACCATGGCGGCTGCGGTGACTGCCAACAGTCCAGCGGGCGGAACCGCCGCAAGTGTTTCCAAAAATGCCACTAGCCTTCACCCACGGGCCGCTGGAACCACCACCACTCCTCTACCACCACAGCACGCGGCTGACGCCACCCTGCTGGATTCTTCCTCCTCGCTGGGCGACAACAACTTTGTCGATCGACGCATTTCCACAGCCAGCCGAATTTCTGCATTATCCAGCATAAACGAAATCACGGACGATCCTTCGAAAGCTGCCACCGATTCCGATCACGCCGCACCCGAGGCCGATTCCGATAATAATATTCACAGTACAGCTGCTCTCCGCCGGATCCGCCTGCAAGACCCGCCCGTACGCTTCGACTCGTCTACACCCGCACCAGTACCAGTACCCGTCACGCCCCGACCTCAACCTCACATCCCCACCCTCCCCGGCGACGACGTTTCCAGTCCGGCATTGACCTCCTCGGTGTCGCAATTGCGCCCGCCAAACCCGACTGTTCGTCCTACCGCGCCGCCGAGGCGTCAGAGCCTACTACCCAGCCGACAGACAACCCTGATCCGGACGCTCCTGAACACCTCTGCGCAGCCCGATGAGACTGAGCTGGGCTCCTCCGAATTGTTACCGATCAGTGCGACCATGGTGACGCGAAAGATTTGGGTGAAGCGACCGGGCGGGTCGGCCACTCTCGTGACGATAAATGAGGAGGACCTGGTCGACGATGTGCGGGATCTGATTTTGCGCAAATACGCCAATTCACTCGGGCGCCAGTTTGATGCCCCCGACTTGATGCTCAGAATAGTCCCGCGAGAACAACAAAGACAGGAGCGGTTTCTGGGACCCGAAGAACCTATGGCGCGCACCCTTGATGCCTACTTCCCCGGGGGGCAGACGGTCGAAGAGGCTCTTGTCATTGATGCACCCCAACAACGGCGCACCCCGCGGGCGTCTCCTAGGACGGGCCCTCCCCATGCCTTACACATGACATCAGTTTATCCCGAGGAACTGCGGCCGGCAGAGACGGGCACCGACTACTTCGGGCCCGGAGCGGTTGCTAATATTCCCGTCACGGTCGCAGGCCCGTCCGTCAACGGCAGCGCCCACTCCATCTCGGTGCTCAGCACCGGACAGGTACCACAACTCCCCTCACCCGGTGGAGCGAAATCACGAACTTATCGGGAAAGACCCGACCGACCACGGCTGGGAAGACAGCATACTTCGTCACCTACCATCCTGAACGTCCTTGGCGCCGCTGGCCAACCAGCTTCACTTGTCGCCACCGCAACAACCGCGGCGGCGAACACCGCAGCGGCGGCGGCGGCGGCGGCGGCAGCAGCACCGGCAGCAGCACCGGCAGCAGCACCAGCAGCAGCGCCACCGTCATCAGCGATAGGGGCTACAGGACTAACAGGTACACAACAGCAGTTATCTGAACAGAGAGCGCTTCCCATACCTCATTCAGACTCTCCGGACCTACCGAATGGCGGGCCAGCGCACCCGCTCCCGATTGCCACACCACACGCCGTACCGCCAGCGCCTCCGCTACCTACTCCTCCGGAGCCTGAATCAATCACTCCAGCGTCGCTGCCCGCGCGAACCGCCACACCTCCACCGCGAGTAGCGTCCCCGCGGCCGTCTGCCGCTAGCCTCGCTGCCCGGGCCAAGAAGAAGAAGGCTGATGCGCCTGCACTCCCAGCTGGTCTGATGCTGAATGGTGGTGTCCCACCCATCAACGTGCTTATCGTCGAGGACAACATCATCAACCTCCGCCTGCTGGAAGCCTTCATCAAGCGCCTCAAGGTACGGTGGGCGACCGCTATGAACGGCCGTGAGGCTGTTGAGAAGTGGCGCAACGGTGGCTTTCACTTGGTGCTCATGGATATTCAATTGCCAATCATGAACGGATTGGAGGCTACCAGAGAGATTCGTCGCCTTGAACGCGTAAACTCTATCGGCGCCTTCTCGTCTGCACCATCGGGTATTATCTATCCGAAAGGGAGAAGGACCAAAGGTGGAGACGAGGAGCCAGAACGGAGTGAAAGGGAAGAAGCAGCTCCGGTCAAATCTACCGAAAACGATATACTCGAGAACCGGGAGCTCTTCAAGTCGCCGGTCATCATCGTTGCCCTCACCGCTAGCTCGTTACAAAGCGACAGACACGACGCATTGGCAGCAGGGTGTAACGACTTTTTGACAAAGGTATGTTTGTTTTGCTTTGCTCTGTACTTTTGCTTGAAATAAGACTAACTGATTTGATCTGTCCAGCCGGTGACATACGTTTGGCTCGAGAGAAAAGTGATGGAGTGGGGCTGCATGCAGGCCCTCATCGACTTCGACGGATGGAGGAAATGGAAGTCATATTCATCAAACCCGGAAGAAGAGGCGGCCAAGAAGAACAGGGCGAAGAAGAACCGCTCTTCGGTTACTAATTCCTCAATGGAGGGCAGCAAGTAGCCACGGCCACATGGACAGAAACAGAGGAAGGGGAAATCGTATCTCTGTTGGAAAGGGTGTTGTTATCGTAATGCCGTGGAGGCGGATAGAATGAGCAGGGGTTCTGGACTATCTTGCATGGGAGCACACGAGACATAACATGCTCGAAGGAGGCGGCCGTAGCGTTCCGTTTTCTTGTTTTCTTGTGTACCTACTACCTGTTCGAAAGCTTTTCGTTGCCTTTTGGGAGATAGCACCCGTTTGGAAGCGCCCCAAGTACCCTTAGTGTTAATAAGCATGACTACCATTCTTCAAGTGCTCAGCATATTGCTGATTGTGCGCATATCATCTTGACAAAAGCACTGAAAATGCTGATAACTTTGGGGGGTGGTCGAGTAAGGTCCTGCCTACATCCAAACCCTAACCCTTTACCACAACAGCTTCCTTGGAGGTCGGTTAATTCCGCTGGCCCTCAGGACAGCTACCTACTACCTTCAGGTTATGGTGGGGCGTTCGCTTCCCGGCCGCCGTGTGCTGCCGAAAAAAATGCAATCCCAATCCCCAGCTCGCTCAACCGTTCCGATCCTCCACACCACCAGCATCAAAACCTTTTTTTTTTTTTTTTTTGTTTTTTTCCCCTTTTCTCTTTTCACTATGCCACCACGGTTAAGTAGTAGCCTCTGCCAACAGCAGCAGCTACTCGCTTGCCTTGAGGCTCCTCTGTCATCGTCCCTCCTTGGATCACGCAGGCCAACCATCGCTGCCGCAGCAGCTTCGTTGCAGCAATGTTTCTCCCATCCCACCACCACCACCACCCAGAAGTCGTCCTTCTCCACATCCCAGCCCCTTGAGAGGACCAGGCCGCAAATACGATTCCACAATTGGCTCAAGAAAAGTGGAAAAAACCATCTGCGTCACGATGGAGATAGGCCGAAGTACCTCTACGGCGAGCGACCTGACCAGCCGTTCCCCCTGAATGAGCACTTTATCAGCGAGCCTGTGCTGTCCGATGATGCCCGGCAGCGGATTTGGGACGCCGTCATGGTCGACGGCTTGCCTCTCAAGGCCGTGTCGGCGCAGTTCTCGGTTGACGTGAGGCGGATAGCCGCCGTGCTGCGGCTGCTCAAGATTCAGAAGAGGCAGGAGGCTACGGTATGTTTCATTTTTTATTTTATTTCTGAATGTCAAGGGCGTAGCGACGGTTTTCCGGCCAACATGATGAGTTACAAAAAAATTCGATTAGTCTTGAAGACATAACCCATGGTTAAAAACTTTTGTTATATTCTGATTTACGAATCGTCAGCAACGCTCTATCTCTATTTATGGTGGGAGGGGGGGGAAAAAAAAGGCGCAAATTGCTAATCCTTATGCTTCTCTCTTGTTTACAGGGCTCGCCGTTTATCGCTCGCCCCTACGCAAAAACCATCATGAAAATGCTCCCCCGCGCGCACCTCGTCCGAGGCGAGCAGCCCTTTGAGCCCATTAACGAGATTCACGTACACAGCTTCACGACGCAGCAGATTTTCGAACCCGTCTCGGAGACGCGCCAGTTCACGCGCGCTGACGCCGCCAAGGCCTTTGGTGAACACATCCTGCCGCCCGACGTGAAGCTGCGCATCCCCGAGCTCATCGACCTGCAAAAGGCCATCCAGAAAGGCGTGGACCCGGCTCAGGCCGAGCAGGACTTTATCGACAAGGTGGCTGATCACGAGAGGCGTTTTGCTCGTCGCCAGCAGTCCCTGCAGCGCAAGGAGGCCGACAACAAGATTCACTTCCAGGCGAAGCGATGCGAGTTCCGCTTCGAGAAGATCAACGTCGACACCGTCGGCAAGGATGGCCGGGCCAGGGGAGGTGTGGGCTGGCGCTACGGTGTGCCGCATAACGACCGCAGGAGAGGTCTTATCAAGATTCCTACCAGCGTGGAATAGAGAAGCACGAACCAGGATTCAGTTCTGGGTGGTTGAATCCAAAGCCTTTTTTTTTTTAACCATCCATTGCTTTCCTGTTTCTGGCGGGCGAAGAGAGCAAGCTGAGTTGTATCATTTTTGGTGGCGCGGGGGTTTCCGTAACAAGGTGGATTCTCTGCCGATGTATGATTGTAAGTAGGAGGCGTGGGTTTCCAAGAACAGAAAGAGACCAGAAGAAGGCCACTTTGTCGTCAATGGGCGATAAAGCAGGCTGTGTATAATGTATAGCCATTTTTGCAGATACAGAAGGCGGAAAAAAATGGCAAAATCAGAGTAAACACATCCCCTCGGCCTACCGGTGTGATTCGCTCTTCTCGTCTTGTTGTCCAGAACGTTTTACAACTGGGCTTGTGCTAGGGTGTGACGCCTCCAATCCACCGGCTCTTCTCCCTCGGCGAGATCAACAATGAGGTTCTCCCGGATCCTGCGAACGTCTTCGGGTGAGAGACCAACGTGGTTGACGACATAATCCTCCACCGACCCGTACGTCGACCTTATATGAGCCAGGGTGCCTAGCATATTCTCCGCTCTGTTGGATTTCGAGTACAAAGAAGCGAATCGTCAGTGTCTATGAACCGACATGAAGAAAGGGGGGGAAAGGGACTAGAGTGGGCGAAGCAAAGGGGAAGAACTGTCAAGGGGGGGGGAAGGAGACATAGCTTGTAAAGGGGGTGATCAAGTGGCGCGGAGTGAAAAGGAGAGAGATGCGTGAGAGGGACGGGAGGTGGTGGGGAGAGGAATGGGGTAAAGTTACCGTGAGCGCACCATCCGCGCGGCTTTGGCACGATCGCCGTTCATGGAAGGCTCACTGGCGACGAGACGCTCGATGATGGCCTCTTGACGTGAGGCGAGGCCGAGATCGGTCAGGCTGTACTCGTGGGCTAGGACTTCGTCCGGGACGCCCAGGAGGGCGAGGATGATGGCTATGAGCACCCCTGTTCCTATACAATTTCATTCATCTTAGTGCCAGTCTTGGTGTGAGGTGGTTGAGAGTGGTTGAGCAAGGCGAATTGGGGTGAGCTTCGTTAGGTTGAGAAGTTGGGCGGTGAAGAGTGCCCCATCATGACGCTGTGGCGAGCGGAAGCGGTGAATAGGCAGAAGGGGCCTTTGTTGAGGGGGAGGAGATATCAGAAAGAGGAAGAAGGGGAGAAAGGTGTCATGGCAGGTTTCGAGGAAAAGAGAGCCTGGGAGCCCAGTCTGTACGAAGCTTCTGGGGAAGTGGCGTCAAGTGCGGAAACCATGGGAGACGGAGAAGAGGCTAGAGAGCCCAACTTTTACGAGTTTCTGTCCTCGAGGCGGATATAAAGCTCCCGTCGAAAGCGGAGGATGAAATAAGAGGAGGAGGCTACGTAAGCAGGACATGGGGTCCCCATTCGAAACTCTCGGGATTTCGCTAGATATACGAAGGGAAGGGAAGGGAAGGGAAGGGAAGGGCACTGGCATGTGAAAACCGGCACAGCGAGGCTGCAGATGACTGGACGTTTCCACTTACTGTCTTTCCCAGCGCTACAGTGCACGAGAATGGGGGTAGGGGGGTCTGTTGCCGGCGAGGCTAGATGCTGGAGGATGGTCCGGAAAGGAAAATACGGGTTTGATGGGTCCACGGCGGCGGCGAGGATGCTGCTATAGGCTTTCACGAAGCCCTATTCTCGCTGATGTCAGCCGGTAGCCCTTTCATGTTCTGGGGAAAGGAACTTTTGAAAAACAAAAAAAGAAGAATGAGAAAGTTGAGCGTGGCTGAGAAATTGTTGCGGCACAGAGCACGAGTCGAGGCGATTCTCAACGTACCTCTGCACCCCCGGTGCTATAGTGTCCAAACCGGAGTGCTCGTGCTTCAGGCGAGTAATCTTTGTCAAGGAACACAGGAACAAAGATACGACGAGCGCCTGGCCATTCCCTCGGTAGCTCGGTGCCTTTGGATAGTTCCGTGACTGAGCGGAGGTCGAAGATATGGGTGATGCCCAGCTGTTGCAGAACAGCCACACCGTCGTCTTCGAGATGGGTTGGATCGGCAGCTCGATACACAAGTGCTCGGCGAACAGCCTTGCCCTTCTCGCTCGTGGGGTACCCGCCTGCGTCCCGTAGATTGGCTAGTCCCGCGGCATGTATAAAGGGAGGCGAAGGCAAGATGATTGGGCTGGTCGTCATGGCCGGCTGAAGGGCTGCAGCCTGGTCATTGGCGGTGACCATACTTGTGCCTAACTCGATTGGTGGTAGTTATGACGATCTCTGTTTCTGTGGCGGCCGGGAGGAACCGTGTGGCTGAAGATGGATGTGCAAACCAAGAGGTACTATGTAGAGGGGAAAGACTGGAAGCTGGCCGGCGAGGTGACCCAATGTCACCAGGACCTTCGTAACCCGGAGGATGAGAGTTGACCTTGGCAGGCTACGTCTTGAGAACGAAGCCTCCTAAAGGAAAGGAAAGACCAGCCTGAAACCAGACGTAGAGGGACTTGTGCGTCCCGGAACAAGTGGTCTTCTCGATACCTCAGCGGGGTGGCCCAGTGATGCCAGGAGGTCGAGAGGCGCAACATGAAGCCCAATCCAGTATGGGATGATAGGGAAGCCGAGGTGAAAGAAGCGCGGCATACGATACGCTAGTAACAGCATCCTGTGGATCTGTCTGCACCAACGGTTAGTGCCGCTTGACTACCTACCTTAGGTGCCTAAACTGAACCCACTCAACTGAACCCACTCAACTGCAGCGCAGCTAGGGCAGCTGGGCCGCGGCCATCGCTGGGCAAAATTGGTAGCCTTGCCATACGGATGTAGTGAGCTGAAAAGTAGCGGGTCCGTGTTTGATGGAATAAAGCGCTCGCCCATGATCGTAGGGCCCGGTTGTGTTCGTGCATCCTATGAGGCATCATTTCCCTATCATTCAGACGGTATGGCCGCTTAGCTCTTCGTTATCAACACTTTGGCTCCGCCACTGCGATCTTTGGCAGTGGCATGTGCTCTTGAGAGCCTCGTTGCATCACAGTAAAAAGAAACTATCAATCTTGGGGTTGTGTCACCATTGCCCCGCATCCGGGCCCCCAGATCACCTTGCGATGTTTGCCCCTTCGTTATCTTGTCGGTGATCTCATACGGTAGTAGCGCTCGGCCGTGATTATGGTCTTGATCCGTCCAGCAGACCATCAATAGCAGGTAAGAAGTTGGTGATTGGGCCCGGTGAAGCATGAATGTGCTGGTAGTATGCTGCTGGGACGGTGAAGATGCTGCCTGGCTCTCGAGTGAGGCCGGCTTCCGTTATCCCCGAGTTTCTTTACAGTTGCCACCTTATGTGGGCGAAGACGCCGGGTCTAGTTGTAAAATGATGCATGGGAGGTGGGAGCCTGACTTGCCATGATCCTCCGTGCCCCATTACCTCTTCCAGAAAAAAGGGAAGAAAAGAAAGTAGCGGTATGGGTAAGGCAACCAGAGGCCTGGTCCGGGAGTGGGATACTACCCTCGAGGTTACTCAGCCCACGTTGTTAATCTGCTCGCAAGGTGAGACAACGATCTGGACCTGCATCGTGGCGCCCTACTCGATCACCACCAGCCAACCCAAGCAGAGAGCCCTTGCATTACACACCACACCCTTTCCCACCAGACGTACTGCCTTGCCGGTGGGCAGGCCGACAGCTCTTTGACTCCAGCGCCCGCTTGACGCATCTGCATGAGTTTCTAGAATCCAGGCTTGTAAGGCCGCGCGGTGGTATTGTTATCCACGATGGTGGCCCGGTTCCATGGTCTTCGCTTCCCTACCGTAGGTCAGGCGGGTGGCTTTTCGATAACTAAATGCCGGAAGAGCGTGCCCTGGCCCATCAGAAACTCTTTGACTTCCTCGCCTCACTTCTTGAACTGCTGCCAAGCCACTTGAGCTCCGTGTCATCTCAGGAACCTCACCGAAGGGGGAAAACAACTGCTTGTTCCGTTGAGGAATCCTGGTGGGAAAAGAAAATCCCAACAAAAAACCGACCAGGGAGTCGGTACCGCAGAACGGTGATCTAAGGAGAGGGCTAAAGGATAGCACACTTCTTGATTGACGACAACGTTTGTTCACTGTTAATGTACGTCTTAGACCAGCCAACATTGAGCGCGAAGGTACAGGCTGCTAACCAGAAGCTTAAGTCTATTTTGTATGAAGAGTAGAGAGTCTATCTCTAATAAAAACAGGTAAAGGGGGGTAACAAGAATTGAACGATGTTGCGAGCGTAGGCTCTATGCGTCTAAGTAGTGAAAATGAGTAGTGCAGATGGGGAAAAAAGCAAGAGGAATGAGAAAACGCCGAGATGCTGACCGATATCCAGCACCTTTGGTCAGCTCAAGAGGCGAGGCAGGTGTGAGACGGGAGAGAAGAGAAATCCAAAAGTCACCACAAGACGGGACTGCCAATTTTGATACACCGTTCCAATCCACCAAACAGACAAACAGACAGAGTAGCAGGTGGCCAGGATTTAGCAGTGGTAGCCGTCAGTTTCTGATCAGAAGGAGGCCGAGTATCCAACTGTATTTTTGTCGCGCATGGCATGCTCTTCAGCTGAACATGCTTCCGAGATTTCGCGTGTGAAAGGATGAGTTGCCTCGCCGGAGTATCTCTGTGCTTTGGTCGCCGAGCGGTGCCGTGGAAGAGCCTCCAGGGAAGTCAAGGCTCAAGATAGAAACAAGAGTAGAGGCGTGAACTGGATTTCGGGATTTAACCACGGCCGCCCGATCCATCATCACGGACCCATTCCTCCACGACCTCGCACTTCCTCTCACAAAAATGGTGTAGGCATTCAACGTTCCAGCAAGCCATGTCCACGCCGACCGTGTTCTGCGAGCCACAGCGGTGGCAGTACCACAGCCTGAGCAAAATATGACCGTGGCGACGAGTAGGCATGATGACGTTGGTTAAAGGAGGAAAGAAGGAGAATGTTGAGTTGTCGTGATGAATCTCGAGCTTCCAATATGAAGAAGGCTTGCAACCTGTCGAAGGTTATCCAGATGTGAGGAGATCAACAGGAATCATCCTCCTCTTTATACAGAATCGTGTATGGAATTGACAAGCAGGCAACTCACACGTTGAGGCTATGGAAATCAGGGTTTCGACATTTCATACAGGAGAATTGCAGAAATACCAGCCGGTCACAAGGCACTCTGAGAAATATTCAGTCCTCATTTCCAAGCAGTGCCACCAGGTAGGTGACTTGTCTGTGTAATTGACAACGGCTGGGTAGAGAGATGTATTTGCAAATCGGCCAAGGACGAGGTGAAGAAGCTTCTTTCGCGAAGAGAGTGACGAGGCGAACTTCCACCGTGCCTGGAGACCCGCTCTCCTATTCGGTGAGGCCAAGCGAAGGCAAGAAGAGAGGCGTTGTGGCACCGAGTGCAGTATCGAGAAGACGAAAGAGCCCTTTGGCAGAGGCGCCCGTGGCCCGTTGGAGGCAGAGATAGTGCGACATTCCATCTTACGACGAAGCCTCATACAAAATAATCGATATGATAAGAGTCATAGAATGGCTTCCAGAGGGATTCGGGGGGTGGGCAAAGGAGGCATTGTTGCTTGCCCAGGGCCCAGGGCCAAAGCGCGATTTGAGGACGCGTAAAACCTATCGTCAAAGTACGCCCAAAGGACACGACCCGCGAATCCTTGAACATCGCGAGAATGTTAGCTGCATGTATGTTCGAAGGTTTGTTCTTTTGTGGGAGGGAACTGGATCTCGAGTCCATAGGAGTCTTACGGCGTCACAGGGGTTTGCTGACGAGGCTGTGTCCCGATGTCAGTTGGAATGTTCAAGGAAATCCCAAGAGTTGAAACTTACGATTGTACCCCATCATACAATCGATGTTTGTCCAAGGCCCGCTTTGCAGAATGACATGGCGTACTATCTATCAAGAGCATTGCAACATCTTCTCGGGTCGTGCTTCTCGATGGAAGTCACTCAGCCACCACGATATCGGCCCGGACCGGATGTTCTTCATGTGACCCAGCCTGGCCGCGACGGGAATGACGGGCCCTATGGAAATCACATCTGAAACCACGATTCTTGAATCTCAGTCACTAGATGCTGATACCCTGAAAGCTGGTAGTTGTACCAGATCGAAATCGATGCTCCACGGAAAGATCGCCAAGCTGGCGAGGCTTGGGACACGTGATGGCATCGTCCAAATCCCAATGCAAAGAAAGGGCCTTTTATCCGCAGTTGACAGGGAGATCGGGAGGTGCTTGCTGTAACACGAAGATGGTCCGTGGATTTGACGAAGCTTGTTTGCCGTTAGAAAGGCCTGCTCGTTGTTGCGTCTTGCTCAAAATGTTCTCGAGCTCAGGAACGCTGACACTGGCAAAATGGACACAACGCGCGAAGGGTGAGCGTCTTACTTAAATACATCTCATTTTCAAAAGAACTTCAAGAGTCTGCCTGATCGTAGAGCCTCAAGTCCATAATATACCGAGGAAACTCGTTGAGTTGCCCGACGTTCAAAGTGTCCCAGCTGGATTCTGTCTGGGAGGGTTCGCGGCCCATGGGCATGCTTGCGCTGGGGAGCTGGTTATCATCGATCCATGGAAGAAAACAAGAAGTGCGTGTGAGTGCCACGATGCCAGGTTGATCCCGACTCAAGTTGTAAATTGGATGTCTTGCGGCTGGCTGTGATGGTCAAGGCGCCCGAGCGTGACCATACGGATACCATCACAGAACTTGGGAATTGTGGAAATGCGCCCCGATGGCTTTCCAAGGAAGAACTGATTGGCAATTCCTACTGACCACGACGTCGTGATACCTCTGTAGAGGGAAACTCGGCCAGCACGGCTGAGATATAGGCGTTCTCCGTGCATCAGGGGCGTGCATGGACCACCACTCCACCATCACCATTGACATTTCCAAATGGCGGGAGAAGATGCGGGTCCTCCTAGTTTTCATCGATGTCGACTTTTCCATGGCCATACTGGGTGTAATTAGCGGGGCTTCTCGGTAACCAGATTGGCTGAGAAGAAGCAATGAGACCAAAGGACACAAGATGCTAGATATCGCCATGTGTGTAGATTCGAAACGGGCTGGTCACCACTTGCGGCCGCCAGATAGAAATGGTTGGGTCGAAACAAAATGACTGACATTTGAGCAATCAGAGAGACGAAGACGTGGTGGTGAGGGTCCAGTTTGGCCAAAAAACCAAACAATGCTTGGCCAGGCCCAGGCCAAGCCAGCTGAACTGTGGAGGCCTGGGGCCCACCATCTACCCCTGTCAGATCAGAAGTTTTGCACGGAACAGACAAATGAAGCTTGGGCCACAGGGCCCAACGGAACCCTAACGACAACTGTTCGAGTTGACAGGCTGACAGCATCAACCGACACTTTCTTCTACCTACGTCATGGGAGAAAGACGGGACGAAGGGAGGTAAAGGGAGCTTTGGTCACGCGGTGGAAAACGTTGATACTCTTGGTTCGCCTTCTCGATTGCAAAAGACCAACGCTCGAACGAAACAACGGTCGGCAGCGTTGAAAGGTTGTGCTGTGCTGTCTTTTCTACTTTACTGAGCCCACAGAGCGATTTGTCTTGAATGTGTTAGATCGTCTGCAGGTACTTCGTACGTATCGTCGGATCCACAGATCTTGTCGCTCTCGTCTCCACGCCGATCAACAGAACTGCTGTTGACGATCGCACGCAAGTAATCTTGGCGCAGAGATTCTTTCTCAACTAGTCCACTCGACCGAAGACAACAACGGCGTGGAACAAAGGGATTTTCCTCGACAAAACCCTCTTGCCATCGAAGCGGGTGACCAATACTGCAATTCCCATCGCAGATTTCACCAAACACTCACAGAAACCTGCCATCCAAAATGTCAATCGGCGGCTTCACCCTGAGCTATCTGCTCTTTACGCTTTTACATTTCTCCCAGTTCGTCTTGGCCATTACAGTCTGCGCACTCTACGGCGTCGAGCTCGACCGTGCACGCAAGGCAAACGTCGACGGAGACTCGAAATGGGTCGGTGTCTTCTGGTTGATCGGGACAAGATGCGGATCGGCAACTGTTCGCTAACACGGTTTCTTTCTCAATTTCCAGATTTACGCTGAAGTTGTCGGCGGCCTCTCCGCCCTCACCGCCATTCTTTACTGCATCCCGTACATTTTGCGCTTTGCTGCTGTTTGGGTGTGGAATCTGATCTTGTTCATTCTCTGGATCGTTCTCTTTGGGATTTTTGGCAAGGTACGTTTGTCAGACACTTTTCTCGCAACCATCTCCACCTGCCTTGGATTCCGCGGGCAATGCTAATAGGTGCCGATGATCAGATGTACATCAACGAGAACCCCGAAGGCAACCATGATATTCAGCGCATGAGAAACGCCGTCTGGGTCGTTCTTGCGAATGCCATCCTCTGGCTCGTCAGCTTCCTCGCAAACTTTGGATACTGGTGGACGCACAGAGATCGCAGAAGCCGGTTCACCAGCCGCGCCAAGGTCTGAAATACATGGCCAGCCTGATTGGAGCCACATGCCTGTGGTTGGACGGCATCCATCATAGCCCATTGTTGGGGGTGAACGACGTGGACGGCCATGATCTTTTGTTTTCAGGAGCGGGCCGTGCAGCGACACAACACAGGATATTGGTTTTGGATTGATGAAGTGCTTGCGATACCCCTGGGGGTTTCCCCATTCTACCTTGGTTTTAATGTCCATTTCTTTTGATCGACTTGCTGTTAGGCATGTCATGTATTCATATCACATAATGGTAATGGCGAGCTCTGCTAGGTAACAAATCGAAGCAAACACAGGTTTGCTGAACCTCGTCTCTCTGTTTTGACCCCCTTCAATTTGTCACTGGATATTTGGTTTCCCCGTTCTTGAGGACAATGCACCAAAAAGGGGAACTACTCGACGTCGATGTTCCGTTAGACTGGCCATTATTCCTCCGCCTGGCCATTATTCCTCCGCCTGGCCATTATTCCTCCGCCTGGCTTACTCCAGATTGATATCTTGGCCAGCACTCATCGCCAGCAAAGGGATGCCTGATATCTCGAAGATGAAATAATTTTCTCAGCGCAATAAAGCACTTGATTCCCAGCCCGCGTGTTTGCTGAAACGTCGTTCATTACTGACTGCACTCGGGCGACAGTTTCTGCCCGCGCGTCTTCGCCAGCGCCTCGATGGGACTTTACTCTCGAGGGATCGGAGCAGCACAGAATATAGACCACACCACTTCCCAAGCCATACACCTAACCCAGCCAGCCAATCCAGCATCGTTCCGGCGATGGCCCCAGTTCCGCCCTCTGGTCCTTTCACTCTGCGACCCAGCCATACCATTACCTCACAGAATCCCTCTCCCCCGACAGCGAGCACACGCGGACTGTCGAGTGTGTGTACCCTCCCTACCCCCTACAAGTGCTCAGGGGTGAGGAAACGATTGCGTGGCGTCTTCCTTTTCGGGGTGAAGCAACCATTCGAGGCCCAAGCGAAGTCAGTTCACATGAGCTGCACCCTTCCCTCCCTATTGGGAATGTGACTTCTGAGCAGGCACACAACCGATCACATTACAGTATCCCACAGCATCATCGACATTCGGGTGGTGGCAGGCACACATCTCGACGACGAGACATCAAGAACGTCCCTTCATGCAATACCTTTGGTACTTTTTGTTCCGAGGGATGAAAGAAGGGGGGGGGGGGGGGGGCAGCAAACGGAATAGATTGCATGGATATATTGAAGAGCATCAAGAGCTGGCGAATTAGCAGCCAGCCAGTAGCAGCAGCCGCGATGATGCAGTAGTTTTCCGTGCCGTACCTAACCATCAATGCCGGCCTGGATGGGGAGAGCCTGGGAGATACTCTGCGTACATACAGTACATGCACATGCATCCCGTCTCGAGACGTTTTTGCGCGATATTCCCGTCGAATCTTTGGTTGACAGGTTCCCTTTTCGTGGCATACAGGGGAGAAAGACGGCTTGGGGATGCAGGCGGCATGCAGCCATATTTCCTGCAGAGTAAGGTAGGAAGAGACTCGACGCTGTCCAGAGAGGTGCATCGGATGTTGAAGAGAGATGTCTGAACCCCTTCCCCTATCTCACCAGAGTGCCCTGGCCTGTGTGTGACGTCACACAGACCCTGAGCTTGCCCTCGAGCTTGGTTTGGCCTTTCTGCTTACTTGAAGGGAACAGGGGAACTGAACTCGTCTATCGGGACGTACGATACGAAGTAGATTGCAGAGCTACTCCGAGACCACCTCTTCCGGGCCACACCTCTCCCTCAAACCAACCTACCTACCTACCTAGGTAGGTAGCCAATTCGTTTTTGGCTTCTGAGTTGGAGGTATCACAGCGATGAGCTGCACCGTTCAGGCGAAGATTGACGCAGCAAAGAGGCACTGATAATAACGTTAACGTGCTGTGGAAGTGTAACAGCACTGCTGAGCCAACCCCACGTTCAATGCCTATGTTCCCTTCTTATTCGTACTCTTTTACCACATACACTCAGTTTCATTGGTATCCTGTTGTTCGCAGAGCTAATTGAGACAGGCTCCTCAGAAAAATTTGACAGTCTGAGGTTAATGATTCTCTCCCCCCTCACCTTCCCCTAAAATGCAGCAGTACTTGTACACTTAGACGCACCGGTTTTTGTTTCCTGTCCCAAGAAGCCCATGGAACCCCCCTGTACCCTTTCCCACCACGCTGCGTGGCAGCCAGACATGACAAGAGACAGGGAGACACTGGGAGACCACCGAACGGGGGAGACGGGGGGAACACCAAATCGCAGCAAGCAGATCTGCAACTACATACATACGGCACGACTTCCCCGGCTCCTTCGGCATCGAAAAAGAGAACGGACACCACTTTACGTCGGCCCATGGTGAGCTGATATATTTCCTGGATTTCCATGGCAACTGAGAATATGGTTCCCAAACGACCTCGCCGTCGCATTCGGGAACTGGACCATCTTGCGCTTTCGTGGGGGTTGGTTACGTTGGGAAAAAAAAAAAAAGATGACCTTTTGTGGCTGCTAATACTGGTTTGTAGGGAGCTTGTTCGTGGCGACAAGTTATCAGAGGAGATGTATGGGTATTGTCCACACCACCTCCATCGTCCCTCTCGGTATTTCCTCTTTGGAATGTCGAAACGGTCGGAAGAAAAGAACAAACAAGAGAAAGGGGGCGTTTCTCTCACGGGTGTGGCTGCTTGGTGCTTCTGAGGCTGCTGATTGGGGGGGAGGGGGAGGGGTTTGCTATGGTTGTCAGAAGAAGCCCTGCATTGCATGACCCAAGGACCCCTCACCCTACACCCTTCTCTCTTCCACCGGCTCTTGATGAATCTTGTCATCACTCCCGTCCCCAGCTCTTGCTGCGTTGTGTGGTTCCGCGGGCTGGATTCCTGATTGCCTTGCGCGGAGATTTTCTTTGCCATGAAATTCATGACTGAAGTTTGGTTGGCTCAGTCCCTGTGGATGTTTGCCGTATACATACATACTTGGGCGATGCAGCGGTTCACATGGGTACCGGCGTACTCGGCGTCGACAAGAAAAGGTGTACGTGAATGTGATCTTGGTCGATGATAGGGAGCGAGCGGGAGAATGCAACCATGAAGGTAGCTACGCAACATCCACGAACCGCATAATACGTCGTCGCATTGGATCAGCATCCAAGCACACAACTTACCCCCGTCGGTCTCCGTCCGTCTTCCCGTCTTTTCCATGCAACAAAATCGTGACCAAGGGTTCGGCATTCACTGGCATCGGAGGATGGATGAAGTGGTTTTCCGCGTCAAACGGTGCCATGTGGATGAGGAAACGCGTTAGGTGGTACGTGATGGAACACCACACAGAAGGATGGTCGTGAAGCGGAAGGGCTGCTTGCTGTCAGGGTGTTTCCTTTCCGCTGCGGTTCCGCTGCTGTGTTACCTCATTGCCTTCCTCTCGTGCCGTCCCAGCGAGTACAATCCTTCCCGATACTGGATGTAATCGCAAAACCCGATCATGTCCCATATGTGACAGTCTCACTCGAGAGCCCCTGGTTTCCCTTTTGCGAGGGTCTTCCAAAGAACAATCGGATGACCGGATGACCGGCTTTTGGCGTGTGTGCTTCAGGTACATATATTGCATAGATGCACCCGCCCTTCCGTAATATTGACCCCAAACACAATCCCCTGACGTGGTTGCTGGTCGAAAGCAGAATTCCGTGCAGCCAGAACATGTGCGAACCCGTCCCCAAAGAAAGGCCTTGCGCCAGGTCAGTGGTTGTGAATCAACTGCCAAGGGTGCCAGAGCCAGGGATATCGGAACAACAAAAGAGGGTTGAAACGGTGCATCGTGGGAGTGTCGCAGCGAGGATGCTGTCGTGTCGAGCCTGGTCTGTGGAAGCATGGGCCTAGGGGGGCTTCTTCTTCTTGGCCTCTTGCCACTCAGCTACTGAGGGGAATTGGGTGATGGAGTCTGACGGGATGGAGATATGTCTGGATGTATGTACGAAGTACATACATACGTATACATGCTTTGCTGCAGGAACCTGACCGACCATTGCCTGAGACCTGGTGGTGGTGCATCCAGTCTGTTATCCCCAGCTCATCCCTTCGCAACCACGGCTTCTGGCGTGCTGGCTGTCAGTGTTGTACATAAGGTACTCATGAGATAGGCAGGTGGGTAGGTATGGGACGCAAGATATGCAGCCATGGACTGCTTAGAAAGGCGGCTTCACCTCTTGTGTGTTGTGTCTCCTGGTTCCATCATTTCTTGCCTATACCAATAGCACTACTCCAACCACAGCCATTCCCACCACTTTGTTTACCCATATCCTACCTTCCTTCGCTTGAACCTCCCCCTCTCATCTCTCCTCACCCTGCTAATTTTCCAGCACAATCGATGCACAAAACGAGGGGTCTTGATGGTGTATGTGGTTGCTCTGGTGCTTGCCAGTCGACGCCAAAAGTTCGCCTGACTGGCAACGACAGTGATTTCTGAGCTTGATCGAGCGGAGTACACCTACTCAAGAGAACCTTCACACTGCGCTGCAGTGATCTTCCTATCCATCGATAACGGCCCCGTGCTATCTCCTAGTATTTGCCACCGACTGTGGCCATCGGTTCTCATAGGAATCGAGACATCAAGTCCTTCCCAGCTGTTTGGCGTCAGGGCTCAGAGCCCGTCAGTTGGTAAATGGCATCCTTTGGCTGCTTGCAATAACCAGCATCGGTTCGAGAAAGGTACGTCTTTGCTCCATTCGTGTCTCGCGTCAACATACCAAGAAACACAGACATTCTTTTCACGCTTGAAAATGTCCCCCCTCCATTTCCCCCTCTTCTGTGTGGTGGAAAGTGATCTTGGTTGTTGGAATATCTCCGGTAAAGGATGGAACCTGCGGATGTCAAATCTTCCCATCTTGGGGGGTTGAACCATCCTTTTCCAGAATAAGCAAGGAAGAAGACGCCATTTGCTGATGTTTCCCCAACCCAGGCACCTACCGATCCAAACGTGAATCTGAATCTAGCTTTGCAGCCATATCGTACCCTGGAATCCGCATGGCTGCTCCCATTCAGCACCAAAGCCACTGTCCACCGACGGCACCATGCTGAAGAGGTCTATCAGCTACCACTCGAAGCAGAAAAAGCTCCTGGACTCGTGTGGTCCCCTCTACAGGCAGCCGGCTCCTGTAACCCCAGAGTCAGCAGGTTCTGTAGATCTATTCGAAGACGGGGAGTATTGGTATCACGATGAAGCATCCGAAAGTTCCACCGAAACAGAAACAACCGCATCGGATTTATCACCGGCATCTTCCTGGTCACGAAATGGTTGTTTCGAGGAAAACAAGAGAAGTATGCCCTAGCTTACTTTGCTTGCTTGCTCTCTCTCTCTCTCTCGCTCGCTCGCTCGCTCTCGTGCCCTAGCCTTTGCCCTGGCCTTTGGACGAGACATAAGAACATGCGGTCCATCGTTTCTGCTTGGAGGGACAACCACGGAGCTAGGCTCCTGGTTCACGATTTTCAATGACGTCGGGCCCGTTGTTGAGGCAATCTGGGACAGCCTGCATTCCCGTGTCAGCAGGCGAAGCGCCACGGACCGTCAGAAGCTAAACCAAACGGTGAGACATGCGTTCCTTGGGACTTCGCGGCTTGCTGAGCTTGAGCTGCATGAAGCCTAAGCCCTCTTAGGCTACTCCCCTGCGCAAGTCCCACGCGCCGTCTGACCCCCAGAAACTCTATTCCTGCCGCGAGAGTGTGCCATGCAATCACTGCGTCATCACATGCCCGTCAAGCCATCTGGGCAATCATTGGGCACTCTCCTATCTCAACTCCAAAGTTCATCTTACCTTTCCCATGCACAGGCTGACATCTGCACTCCTTGATAGGGTCCGGAACTCGCCGCAAGAACTTGAGTGGTATCTCGGCCTTCAGCAGCAATATCTCTCAGATCAGTCCAAGCACGCAAAGGAAACCCATCACCATTGGAATTTCTTCTAGCTCACGCAGTTCGGTCGACGCCTCTATTCCGGTATTATCTGCGAGGGGTGATATCCAAGGGTTCGTCACGAGTCGCTTTCCTCTCCCTTCTCTTCATAGTATGCCACTGCAGAGTTTCTAACCCTTCTGCAGAGGATACTTCCCACTTCACGAGGACCCCAGAACCCGCATCATAACACCACATCCTTTCCAAAAGGACGCCGAGATGGCCCATGAGAACTCTGTGAAACTTGCCGCCGAATTCTGCCGGGACGACAGGGACACAATCTCCGGGGGGGACGCATCCGTAGACGCCTTCGGGGAGCCGTATAACCACGACAGTGCCGCTCTGTACCACGCACGATATGCCAATGCCCCCTATTACCCGTCAAACTATCCATTCCATGGGGATCCGCCTGCGTTGAAAGCGTCTTCAAAGTCACCGACACCCCTGCCTCTAGGACCAAATGCAATTCAGAACCAAACCCCTTCGACGCCAGCAGCAAAAGCTACGGCAAACCGAACGACAAAGGTCGCCGCTCTTCCTTCACGAGCACGACCAACCAAAACAACCGCCAAGCCACCCAACAGCAAGCTGCAGTACGAGAAACAGATGGCACGACACTACACGCGATTGGCTGCAAAGAGTGCCGCCACAACGGCTATTTCAGATATATCAGCGATTGCTCGTCGAGAAGCTTTCTGGAAAGGATCCGGCACGAAGCCAGCGTCGCCGAGACTGGCACCTCAGAAAGGCAGTCCAGGTCCCATGACCCCCATGTCTCTAGAAGGAGATGCGGGCTACCTGTCTCGAGGTCGCGCCATGACACCGCTGGATGCCCAACGCATAGAGAATGAGCTTGCGAGAGCGAACAGGCTTGCCTACACCGGACCCAGCCGACAAGGTTCTCAGCACTCTCTGAGCTGCTTCCGGTGATCATGGGAAATGTTACCCCGATGTGGTCATTCGTCACTTGCATGATGTTGCTTCTCTTGTATCCATTGTTTCTTCATATTGGGACAAACCGCTTTCTCCATAAAATATTATTATTATTTTTTTTTTTTTTTTTTTTTTTTTTTTTTGGCTGTTATGCATCTAGGACGGGTAGAAGCAACCCGGCCAAAACATATAAACCCCCGTCGACATCGGCACGGAAGGAAAAAGAAGATAGAATACGGTGGTCAGAGGCGAACCGGTCGGTGGGAAAAAAACTGACGCTATTGGATGCTTAACATTGGAATCTGTTCGGTTCTAACGAGATCAATGACAGCTCATTTTCATGGACTCCTTTTTCTTTTCTTGGTCATCTTTCCAGTTAGATAAAAGGGCCAAACCTACCAGCAGCTTTCTCAACACAAAATCATCATGAAGCATAAATTGAAATTGAATTTCACGGATTTGTCGAACGGCTTTGAGCTTGGTCCCAGTGAAGAAGAATAAAGCCGACGCTCGTTCCCAAGATTTCCCTCCGAGATAGCAACTTCAAAAGGGGCCGCGAACCTATTCGCTGGCGCCATTACCATCAATTTTGCGATACAAAATTGTAAGGCATCTTCCCTGTTGACTTTTACACCTAAATTACTCTCCCGTATCGCTGCGTGGACAGACTTCCCGTCCACTTGAAAACAGCAAAACAAAAAAACGCCATGTGTAATTTCGCACCTCCACCGGACGCACCGCTGGTTCGTAAATCCATAAAAGGGAGAAAACCGCAAGGAAATTGACTAGCGAAAATGAACAAGGAATATGGGGGTAAGCAGCAACCTACTTGTACCATTGTCAAGTAGCGCCCGGCGAAGAAATGGGAGAACGTGTTTGTGGACGGAAACCACGAAGAGAGATACGGTAACCGGGGCTTAGAAAGGCTTGCAGTAATTCGCCGGGAAGCTGCCCTGGACGCCGTTTAATTCGCCCTTCCACCAGTCCTGGTCCGTCTGCGTTTTCTCGACAATCTTGATCCTGTCGCCCTCCTTGAACGAGAGGTCGCCCTGGCCCTGGCCGGTAAAGTCGTAGAGGGCAACGACAAATTCCTCGGGCTTGCGCTTCACTGGCGGCGGCGGCGGCGGGGGTTTCTTCTTGCCGGCGATACTCTGGAGGGCTGATGCCGAGGGGCTGTTGGTCAGATAGGCCGGCCGCTGCACACCCACGTTGCCATTGCCGTTACTAGGTTGGGGGTTGTTGGGAGAGACGGAACGGTTTCGCGAGCGGTCAACTTGTCCCCCGCCCAGGTGCGTAGCCGTGGTGAAGTCTGTCGGGTTCGCCCAGTCGGGTCGTTTTTCCCTGTTATTGAAGAACGACGAGGTGGAGGAGGACGGGCTGCTGTCTGGTTGCGGTGTAGGAGTGGGTGCGTACAGGGAGGAGTTTGTCCCCGAGGGGATGCGCATGGCGCGAGGCTTAGGTGCGTTGCTGCTGGGAATCAAGCCAGTGGCCGCACGGCGGATGCCGTTGGAAGGAGGTGGGAGATTGGCCTTTGCGCGGAGGAAGCTAATCTGTTCAATCTGACTCTTGACAGGGCCGAACGCTGCATTCCATGTGGCGATGACCTCGTCCATGGGCGGCGGCGGGGAAGGGAAGCCGACTTCCTCACAATAGTCGTGAAGTGCCGTGTAGTACATCCCCAGCAACCGATTTTGGATCAGGACTAGATTCTCCACAAGAGGAGGAACGAGGTTGAATGTTGCCTGGATGAGGGGCGGTAATGTCTGCCGCAAATGCTCATCTGCAATGCCAAACTCCTGGATCGGTGGTTAGCGCCTTGAGAATCGGATGCGGTTGGCAAAGCGTGGATACTTACGTCGGCAGCCCGTGTCATCTCATCGTGATATTTCGATAAGGAAGCATCCTCCTTGGGTGTCCGGCCAGGTTTTCTCTGAAGTTTCGTCACCTTGTCTTGGGCTTTCTCATAATCCAGTCGTTTATTTTCTCGCTTCTTGATGGTTTTGCGAATAGGGGCAATCAAGGTCCGGGCATCGGTGCCGGGCCTGATGATGCGCTCTTCAATGGCAGTAATGTCCTGTAAAAGCTCTGTCCTAAGATCACTGTACACCTCCCTCAGCCTGAAACTACGTGCCAACTGTTGTTTAGGGGTGGGGATAGCCTCTCGTCCATGCCCATCTGTTGCCCCCACGACAGGATCGTAGAGCGACTCAAACTCTGTGACAATTTGGAGTTGTGAGTTCATCAAAGCATCCCACGAGTCTTTCCACAACCTCGCATTCTCAAGGATCTGGACATGGTTAGCCTACCTGTCTGGGTGGGACTTTGGATGAATGCGTAGTCCAACAAACGCTTACCTGTGCAATGACCTTATCCGCATCTTCGTAGTCCTTTAGGAGCACGGAAACCTTGGCATTATCGCCAGGACCTTTACGCAAAAGCTTGCCGAATTGCCTCTGCATAGACTGCATCCTGGGGGTGTGGTCGAACGACACTCCTCCAGTGGATCAATGTAGTTGAATGAAAAGAGGTGGACAACACGGCGATTTCGCAGACCAAAGTGAGGAGCGTCGTTTCGTTACGTCGTGTAACGCCACGTGCATCGGACTTTTGGGGGTAGTGAGGGTAATAGGGAATGTCGGTCAGAAATTTGGCGCGGATCTCCGGGTCGTGGACGAAAACAAAAAAAGAAGAGAAGAAAAAGCTAGCAGCGATCTTCCAGTGATGGCTGAGCTGATCTGATCTGATGAGTGCCCAAACACAAGTTCAACCGGGAACCGTGGTGGACACGCAGCGAAACGAAGGGAGATGAAAAGGGGAGCAGGGAGAAAAGTTCAATTTGGCAGCTTTGTTTGTCAATTTGGTGCCTTTTCTCAACATTCTGCGCCTAGAGGTTGGGTCTGCAGAAGGCCAGACGGTTGTGTGTTGCTCATTCCAACATCATCGGCATCGAGGCGCAGCTTCTGTGCAGACCGCAGAGCATTTCCCTACTTTGTGGGCTGGTAGGTAGCACGCGGATAAGGTAAGGTTAAAGGTACCTACTTGCCAGTTACCTACCTACCTACCTACCTCCCTACCTACCTACCTCCCTACCTACCTCCCTACCTACCTACCTCCCTACCTACCTCCCTACCTACCTACCACTGATTGAAGCGTGACTGATGGGAGGATGGCTAGGCAGCTGTGCCGGTTACCGGCACCAGATGAGACCTAAGGGAGGTCGTCGACACAAATGCCCCATCGCTTTTTCTTTGGTGCCCGTGGCCGGACCCCAAAAATGGTCTACTTCGTGAAACAGTGCAACAAGTCGGCCAACGCGAGTTCATGTCACTGGGGAGTCCGAACTCTGGGCGGCCAATCGGGTGGGGTGGAGCCGCTGATAGGTATCCAGGCAGGAGGTGGGGGTTTGATAATGGAGAAGATAGAAGCGGGGAAAGCCAAGAGTCAGGTGACGACGTGATGATTCGGATTGGAAGCGCGTTTCCCCTTGTGCTTGACAGCCACGCGTCCACTGTAACAACACAAACCGCCCCTGAAACTCTCCGCTGTCGTGGTAATGTGGTTCAACAACTGTGGACTACCTTACCTTGCCTGAGGTAGTTAGGTACCGAAGGCCCTAATTTGACCACAGTAGCTTCCGCCCGATCACGAAAAGTCAACCGACTCGCCTTTGCCCAAAAACGCGCCGGATAATCGAATGGGAATTTTGACATGCGGCCACGACCATCCGTCTCGAATTGCATGCGTGAAAGATGCCGTCCATCGTCTCCTCAGGGGCCACCGTCCTCAACGACAACAGCGGCAACAATGGCAGCAGTGCCCCGGTGCTCGAATATGTTTGTCTTTTTACGCACGATCTGCGCAGGAAACAAAAAAGATGGCAGGATGGCCGGCTCAAATATCACACGTTCAACAAGCGCGTAATGGTCCACGATGAACGGGGCAATTTCGTGGGCGACATGCACTGGCAGCGCGACTGGGAATTTGACGAAGGGGAGGAAGTCGAGCTAGAGCGTGGAGGGGTTATCGTGCAGGTTGCAGAATGCATTGGTCGTCAGAATCAGGATCTCACAGAATTGCTAGGCAAGAGAGCAAAAGAGAAGGAGGAGCGCCAGACTCGGACACTTGCGCGGACAGCCCCCTCCCCGGGGTCAACATTGGCGCATACTCCAGGGCCTATAAATCGAATATACCCCACCCGCTCAGACAACCCCCCCCCGATACGCCAGCGGCACCTTCATCAGGTTATTGGCACGCCAACGGGACATCACGGGCGAGCTCTCGTGCCAACCGAATCCCCATTCGAGCAGCGCCAGCAGGAAAATGAAACACGCAATGATCGGGCAGAGCCACCCCCATCGAAGAGAAGAAAGTATGATGACCCCCCATCCAGCAAGATGGGCTATGCCCAGAGTCTTTTTGGTGCGTCCTTGACTCTGTCCGCAGTGCCTATGAGCT
Source organism: Podospora australis (assembly GCA_033296905.1). Taxonomy (NCBI): domain Eukaryota; kingdom Fungi; phylum Ascomycota; class Sordariomycetes; order Sordariales; family Podosporaceae; genus Podospora; species Podospora australis. The sequence goes on from MU864381.1 coordinate 209,577, forward strand.
CTGCCCCTATACGGCGACCAGGTGCCGCAGTGAATCGAAACTACTCACAACCAGCTTCCTCTTTGGAAGAAGTTGTGCAACCCGACGAACCCGTGGTCCAAACTGGAGAAGTCTACGCCCATCCAGGCATGAGAGCAGGCCTGTCTAGGACGACTAACCCTGCGCCGCTCCTCAAACCTCAACCAAAGCCCAGCGATCAGGGGGCTGAGAAGGCCCGAAAGGTGACGGACCATGCTCGGCAGCCTGCAAGTAGGTCGAGGGCAGCGAAGGATGAGGTTGGCCATGAAAGTAGTATGACTGTGTCGAGATCATCAAGTCGTGTCATCACCATCCCCAGCGATCGGCCTCAATTCGAGCCTACCGTTCGAGAAAGTTCGAGAACAGAAACAGGGCGGTCACACTCAGAGGCACTTTTCGTGGGTGATGATTCTGAAGATGGCGCGGCGCCAACAGGCTTGAGTGTTCAACCAAGAATGGATAGTGCCAATAGATCAGGTTCGAAGGCCGTCCTTTCACGTTCAACAAGGAAAAAAGCCCCCAAAGGATCAAACGCGCCATCAATCTCAGCTGAGATGAGCCTTGAAAAGCAGCCCACCAAGAGGGCGTCGACAGGAAGGAGGGATGTCCCGCACGACGAAGATTCACAGCCGCTGGAACAGAGAACGGAGCTGCGGATCAAACCCCGACAGAAACGTGGATTGATGATGCTTTCGGAGAAGCCGAGTAAGATGAAACGATCAAAAATACAGCATGACGATCCACACCAGTCAACCGCAGCTATCGAGGTTCCGATGCGGGCTGTTGACACTGTCATTGGTGAACCCATTGCTCTTCATACGAAAACCACAAACTATCACTCAAGCCCGGAACAAGACGACGACGCATTTGCAACATCTCGTAGCGCACGAGGTAAACCGTCCACATCCCGGAAACTCCATCGAGCGCCTCACAATGATGCAAGTGATAGTGACGGCCATACGGAAGAGGTTGACAAAAGCACACCTGTGCATTCTGCGGTCAAGATTACGGAATCCAATCGTCGAGAAAGACCTCAACATTCTTCGACGGTGGGATCGACGGCAGCTGGTAAACAGGAGGAACCGTTGCAGAACACTGATCATGGTGATGGTGATGCAGAGGACATCCTTCCGCCCATCCCTCCAAGTGAGAGGGTGGGACAACTCCACAACATGGTGAGTCCAGTTGACGAACCAAGGAGGAGGACACGGCAGCGAAAGAAAACAAGAGGTCTCGGCGAATCCAATAGTTACAGCGGAGAGGACGATATCATGGTGGCTCTGGAGAATGCTAGTACCCGCTCTTCGGAAAACAGACATCCAGCGCATCAAGAAAGAAAACAGCCCGCGGGTATAGCAGATGGAAGCGACAGTGAGGAACTTCCGCAAGTGCCCGTCCGTCCGCGACTAGCAAGGCTCAGCAGAAAGAGCGTCAGGAGCAGGGAGGTGTTTGGGTTTGTGCCATCAAGCTCTCCTCCTATTGCGACGCTTGGCCAAGTTGAGCCACTCCCACCATTCTTGTGCGATGTGAACTCTACGATAACCGCTGGTGCTCCTGAAGAACCATCGGATATGGTCGGTCAAAGCCCACGGGTGGTGGATGTTACGCAGCATTGGGGGAGCAAAAACTCGACTCCTGGGCCCCCTACGGTACCGTATGAAGAAGTTTCTGCGGCTCTTCAACGGCGCAATTCGCTTGGTGATACGACAGACCAAGAAATTCCGGTTCATGGTTCCAGGCAAGGGACGACGGTGACCGAGTCATTCAATCGAACCCCTTCAAGGTGTGATGAAGTGTTGCAGCTTAGCCCTGGAGAGTCAGCTTCTGGAAGCGGGCGGGCGACCGATCCATCTCCTTCTACAGCAGCCACCCGTCCGCAGGACATTGCCGCTGAGGGGAAGAACTCTGCAGAAAAAGTTATTGGACTAGTCGCCGAAGAGCGGGAAGAACATATGCATTCCACGGAAGCGAGTGACCTGGCATCAGGGTTGCACAAAGCCTCCAATTTTGCGCAGCAGCACAAGCGCCCAATCAACGTGCCGCAAAGCGTGGGAGCATTCTCGCTTGCGACCTCAAATGACCCCATGGACCATACACCATCTGCCGGCAATCAACGACCAAGACTCGCAAACCCCGCGACTCGTGGCCGCAAGGCTGCGCTCAAATCGCATGCAGCAGGTCAAGTTCCTCAATCTATACTGCCACTGGATCCTGCCCCTGTGCGCTTGGCCACGCGCCCTGAGATTATACGGCCCGAAGCAGCCGCAAACGAGCGCCCCAAAAGAAGAATGAGACTCCCTGGCTTCACGACAGCCAGAGATGCTGGCCCGTGGAGTAGGGAGGCACACGACCTTCTCGAGACTGGCCGACCCTCTTCGACCTGAGTGGTTCATCTTATCGTGAACGCTGGCTATCTTACTTTAATTCCTTACGATGCTCGCTATCACAAGGGGTAACGAGCTAGGCAGAAAGCTCCTGCGATGGGGAGGAACCGTGTGGTGCATGTTTCTGTAGTGCTTTCTGTGAAACTTACTTGCCATATCGGCTGCTACTGCGGAGGTACATCCCTTCGGCATCTGAGTCTCGGAGAATCAGAGATAGTCTTCTTTCAGTCACGATAGTTTTGGAAGCACCGCACTCCCCGTGCCAGCTGCATTGTAGTCTCTGTGCCGGTGATTTGTGTCGCCACTTGGCGTTGCTTTATGCAGCATTACGTTCAACCACACTCGCGAGTCGGACGTGGGGGAGACGGTCCTCGGGATGCTGAAACCTTAGGAATCGCTACTATCGCCGCCCACAACACCGGGGAGGGCGTAGATGAAGCGCACTTCTCCCACCAGAACGGCCAGATGGGCTATAACGGACCACCAACACTCGTCTGTTCAGAACCCAATTGAGGAAGCATCATGCTACGCGACATGATTCATTCTAGTTCTTGTCCTTGACGACCTGCGTAGCCAGCATCCAGAAGCTTTGGCGGAGCAAAGTCACACCGCTTCTTGTGAGCAATGCCTCTATCAGGACCAAACCGATGAGATGTTCACGAGAGAGTGGGCAATGCCACCGACTTCCCGGGGCGTCTCTCCAGTATCTGAATGGTCAGACGCGAACCCGTATATCGAATGGCCATCCGAAGGCCACCAAGTCGATCTCTGGCACAGCCGGGCAGTTCTTGGTCCCGTTTCTCGGGAAGTGGCACTCCTCGGGCAAATGGATCGGCGGCTCCTTCGTACTCCCTACTACTGCTTCAGCATTGCAACCGGAAGTCTTCCCGCACATCACTACGACCTATTTTCTCCAAGCTCAGCATCGCTTCTGGATATCAATATCCTTGCCAACCTCTATGGGGCGTGGCGCAGAACAGTACCGGCCGGATTGCTCTTTGCGAAACACTAGGGAACGCCAGCTACCCCTTCTCAAGAAGATCATCATATCCAATGCGACGAGTTCACTGTGCGTGCGTATCGCAGAAAAAGTACTACCATGCTCCACCGCAAGCTGGTGCTGTGAAAAGGGGCCAGCATTTCAACCCCCACGAAATCATAATGGTCCACCGCCTATTCCGCCACCCAATTCCCCGGGTGTTCGCCGTGTCCCCTAGACCGCTCATGAAGTAATTAATCTGTAACCACGATGGCAAGTTGTCACTGTTGTATCGGAGAAGCAAGAAGCTGGATTGGGCGCCATCGAATTGGAAGGAGGTGAGGAAGAACCGGGGAGCCAGGGGGTGGGCCTGTGATCATGGATTCCCAGAAGCCTCCGTAAACGGTAGGTGGTACAAGAAAGGTCCAAGGTGCGGAGCCTCTCTCGTCCTGCATGAGATTTTGGGGCCTCGTAGGGCTGAAAAAGAAACGGGAAGCAAGACACAAGCAAGTATCCATCGGATCAGAACAAGATGGCACCACGGGACCCGCACGCCCGCCGTCTCATCCTCCACGCCTGAGCCGACACCTTGCAGCTCTGGCGAGCTTACAGTACAGCAATCGTATAGCCGGGGGTTAACAATACCATGATGATGGTAGCATTGTAGAAAGCAATCGCAGATGGGAAGAGGCAGATTCAAGAGGGAACACGACAGAACATCAAGAGCTCTGACGTTCAACAGGGGTTTGGGAGGCCAAGCCACTGCATGGCCCGGGGTATAAACCGTTGTCAGATTGTAAACGGGCTGCCAGGATGCAATAGTGCTCCTAAAGGATACCTAAGGTATTCTTCGTGGTAGTGGGCCGGTACAGTACCTACCTTGCTTGTCCAAAATATGCATCTATGAGCACCCTATCCTTCATCATTCAACTTCCACGATCCCTTCGTACGAATACGAAGTACCTGATATAAGCATCTGCTCTTTTACCCCCTCCACCTTGCATTTCAGAATGATCTCGGCGCGGGGCAGTTTGGGCTTCCTTTCTTTCACCCCCGCACCCCGCCAGGTTTACTTACTGCGATGGTTCGCGAACTACATGGAAACATGGGAAGGCGTCAAACGCAGCGCGCGCTTCACCCTCTCGCCTCGTTGCCACGTACTCGACGAGACAGCCCACAGACTGACTGACTTGCGAATTTGTAATTGCCCGTCTCGAGTATGCCATCCGGCGGTCTCTTCCCACCGTCACGTTACACAAGCCGCGCCGTTCTTTGGCACGCTGCTTCTGCGATTTTCTGGAGACCCCAATTCCAACATCCGGGGAATGGTTTGTGGTTGATGCGGCGCTGAAATTGGTCTTGTGTTCTGCTTCCACCCTGCTCAGGCTGACGCGTTGGTTCAAGCATCCCAGGATGTCGGCTTTTTCTCTCCCACCCTCGTTCACCCGTGACAATGTCACTTTGTCACTACCCGCCCCGGCCTCGTTGCCCATTGCCCCGTCTTGGTTTGTTTGTGGAACCGCATCACCTAGAAGACCTATTTCGATTCTGGTGTGCGCGGTGTGGTGTAAGTGGATGCTTGCATGGAGAGAACAAGGGGCTTCTCGGACTTGACTGGCGCTTCGTTCCCATCTTTCGATATGGTTACTTGCAGCCCGGTACCAGAAAGCAAGCGAGCATTCTTGAGTCGTGAGGTTTCTACCTCCTTACTCTCCTGGGTAGGTCCCGACTGTGTGGTTCATCATAGTAACCGGCATGTCTGCCCTCGCTGCTGTCAGTCTCCGAACGAACAAGAAAGGCTGTGTGTGCCTTGAGTTTCTGCCTTGAGCTGCCCAGCACCTATCTACGCCCACGGCTACATCACATGAAGCATTTGTTCAAGCTCGTTAACAATTGCCTTGCTTCCTACTTTTGACCCATCTGCGCCCCAAAGTCGTTGCCTTTTTTTTTTTTTCCACCATCAGTACGATCCGGTCTTCCTTTCTTCCATCACCCCCCCCCCGCCTTCTTATGCGTTGGGCGAAGACAATTTCTCATCCTTCTTCGCCTTTTCTCTATATTCGTTTCTTCAGTTGGCTCACTACCTTCTTCGCCACATCTTGTCGTGTCGTCTCCTCAGTGTGTGTGACTCCGCAGCCTTGTCTCGACGGCATTGCTGCTTCGTCTCACCACCAGGTCCTACCGTCGGTGCCGCCAAAAAAAAAAAAAAAACGCAAATACAACAACTTGGAACAAGCCACCAGCATACTTGATTTCACTCGAACAGGCAGAAGGATGTCTTCAAAGAAAGACGGGTCGGGGCCAGATCATATCCCTCGGCCAGTCCCGAAGCATGAGACGCAGGAGCTGTATAACCAATGGCAAGATACCGAACGATATCCGGCCACTCTAGAGCTTCTAGAAGAACAGGGTATTCATGAAAATGACTTCCTCACTTCTCCTGTCTCGCCCAACCGGCCGTCATCCAACAGGTCACGATCACCCTCTTGTGCCAGCACCACGAACTCCCTCAGACAAGCTATGGATGACGTCGAACTGGAAAGAGAACCGAAGAAAAAGCGACGAGCCATGCGCACCCAGCCTCTCAGCAAAACAGCCAGGGCAAAGGCTGCCTTCATCCGGAAACTGGGAGCTTGTACCGAGTGTCATCGGCGGCGGGTTGGGGTAGGTTTTCAGATTCCAAAAGCTAGCGTCTTCCCTCCTCGGGCTAACAAGCTGTTATTGCTATCAGTGCAAAAAGGAGCACTATGATCTATCCCTTTTCGAAGCTCAATATCGTACCAGTCGAAACCTTCCCCCGGAGACCGACGAGGAGGAAGCCGTTATCAAAGGAGAAGCCATGGATCAAGACCGCATCACCGCGAACGTTCCGCCCGTTCGATACAGCCTGGGACACTCAAACGACCTTTTTGGGGTCGGACAAAACCTCGAAAGCTATCCTCCCAGTTTCAAAGACGATCCGGATGGTCTGCTGCAACCCCCCACTCTTCCTCAGATGAGAAGTTCATACAACCCAATGCAAGGACCAATCCAGGGCGCCCCGTATGGGTATGGCATTCCAGGTCACATGAACAATATCGGCCCGATCCGTCCTACCATGATTCAATATCATACGTATCCTCCCGTGTATGGGTGCCCTTCATCGTCACGCAAAAGTACCGCCAATACTACCGTCGAGTCTCGCCACCTTCCGATTGGAAAACAATTGAGTCAAGATAGGGATGAGTGGGAATGTTTATATGGCACAGACGAAGCTGATGTCCCATCTTCGAGCGGGAGGGGCGGGTCATGCTCTCGGCATTGCAGTTCGCTCTCGGAACTTGAACAACACTACCGCCTTCAGCATTCCACCTTTGAGAACGCCAGCTATATGTGGAGATGTATCAGCTGCGGCTTCAACTCGCCCGATATCTTCGGTAATCCGGCAGGCCCTACCCAATCATGCCTCCAACCCCAGTGCAGGATGAGAGAACATCAAAGATGGTACTGGGGGTTAGTTCGAAGAGACACTAACCTCACCCCTGGTCGACCGAGCATTCAGGTTTCGAGCCAGGAGCCACCGTCCGCCAGGTCAGCACCACCGCCACCGTATTTCTCCCAAAACAACTCGAGCACAGGGGGCCATGGCTTTCCCGGGGTTTTCACGTTCTCGGCCTACACCAATGGTTCGGGTAGCGGGGGTCAGTACTGGAAGGCGGCGTCCAAGGCTACATATCTCGCTACTCACCCTTACGAGACACTGTCGGAGAAGTCCTTCACATCATCTCGCCAAGTCTTGTGGTGCCCCAGCAAGATGTCGCTTTTTGGCTCGGGCTTTTCCATCTTTGCCATACATTCGCTCATTTCCATCTGTGTCGTTGAGTTGTGGCTCTGGCTGTCCGCGAGCTCATCCTCTGCTTTCCAGGCACAAGCCAGCGCCTCTTTTCTTGACCTTGCTCTCTCGCTGGTGCCTGAGCTGTCTCTTGCTTGCGTTGCGGCTGGGTTGATTGGGACGTGGCTCTTTCGCCACGTGCGCGATCGTTGGTCTGAACTAGAGCAGTCTGGGGTGGTGACCATAGTATGTGAATTTGCTTCCCCCCCCACCACCATCACCCTTCCCCTACCCTTTGCATAGCTTGGGGTAGGCTGGGATGTTCACTGCCTGACCGTTGAATAGTTACACAAAGACGAGTACCGTGTCCATGATGCGCTCATGGTCTCCAAGCGAGAGGTGGCTTTCAGGGAGGCTGGTCTTGCCGCCATGGCTGCTTAAAGCAAAGTAGTATCAGGCTTTCGGAGATACGGACAGTGTGTGATGTTGACATTCGGGGTTTTGCTGAACAGTGCGTTGCTTGGTTGAGCCTACATTGCCCCTGGATGGAAAAGGGGGGGGGGGGGGGAACTGTCACGTCTTTCTTCTCTGCCTGTGGGACGATAATTCTGTTTCTTTTTGTTATCGGCTATTCGATTCGGGAGGAGCAAGCGATTGTCTTCCCTTTCTTGTTATTATACCGTTTGGAGGCCCGGGAGGGTTAGAGGGGGGGGGGGAGGTTGGGTGTTTTCAAGACTTGCCTGGTTGTTGCTGTGGAACCCGGCCATTGTGATCTCGAGGGAAGTGCTCGCTCGTGTTAATGCTACTTATCTAGACTTTTATCCTCTCAGATCCTTTTTGTTTGGGTTTTTGTTGCTTGTTTCGCTTCCATTTTCTGGGGGAATTGTTGACTGGTCGAATGGTAGACATGATAGGTGTTTTGAGAATTTAAAATAATTGCTACAGTCATGCAGCAGAAGGACAGTTCCTAGCCCAAGGGGAAAGGAAGAGATCGTGTGGGTATTAGGTCTTCTTTTGTATTTGAATGCATAATCAAGTCACCTTCGGATTCTTCCACTCGATGGGTTCTTCTAAAAAGCCCGACCGTCATCCTCGTCACTCTGAATGTGCGCAGGGGCCTCGCTGTCATCCCTTTCCTGATGACAAGGAGAGAGGGATCATGCCTCTCACACCACTACTCACTGACCTGGCTCGACGTTTGGTTGTTATCGTGGACATGAGGTGTCTCGAGCACAGCCTCTGCGGTGTTTTGGTGTAGTCGAGGTTGTGAGGCGGGTAGGTGTTTTTGTTCCGCAGCACTGCCCAGGGCGGAACCAGCTGCAATTCATAGGCTAAGCTTCGCGCCCAGGTGTTTCCGCATGGGGACAAGTACGCTGACTTTTTTTCCCTCGACTTTATAACAAGTCGGAGATAGTTATCGTAGTTCAGATACCAACAATGGGAACGAATTTTGTTTTTGTTTTTTTGGTCAAGTAGGGTCTCTAACTCTATAGGTAAGGTTGGCATCGACCTGGTAAGTCCTCACTCAGAACGGAAGCTCATGACAAATTGGAAGACCGACTTTGAGCCTTTGAGGACGTGAGGTGGGTGGAGTATACGAATAGTGTTTCTGGCGAGAGGTCATCGTCCATACAGACCAGAGGCCCCACCCCCGCAAGAGGTTGCACTCGCTCATCTCATTTCATCCATGTCACCGCCCACCATCGCCAACCGACCGACCGATGCCCTCTTTTTCGGGGTGCCTGGAAGCTTGAAAGCCATGGTTTTCCGAAACTTACGAAGCGCCAAGTTCATTTGCTTCCTATATGGCGTTGCTTCAGCATCTATTTGGCATTTGAAACGCTGACATCCCTTTCGAGAACAATGGTACTTCATTGTACGGATATCAATCTCCATGCTCAGGTAGTCTAACAACTCTTGGCTGCTCTTCAGGTAACATGTTCACAGAGCTAAATGCCAATCGAAGTACGAATAGAGCACTCGAGGGCGAACGAAGGAGTTCGGGGAGAGACCAGCTCTCGCGCAATTGTGCAGAGGAGAGGATGAGTTCATGGGATCCGTCATCCACCACTCTACTGAAAAAGTTGGAACGGGATCACCCAGCGCGTTCCTCGAGCCAACAACCAAACGTGTCGGGAAGATACGAAACGCTTTCCAGCAAAAGGGTAGCATTCACCTACCTATTGCCTTGTTCCATCCATTCCATCAACCCGCATGCTTGACTCATCGAGTTCGAGTACAGGCGCGGATGGCTTTTTCCCACTGCGTCGCAGGTTTGTACCACTCTCACAGAGCCAAATGCATCGTCACCCATGGTTGCCGGTCGGATTCTGGAGGCCGTTCTTTTGGGGGAGACTGCCAGGCTGGTCTATTATGTGGGTCTGCTCGTCGTGAGAGTTGCTCGCCGTGTTCTGCAACCATGCAAGCCACTTTTGCGATGCGCCATGTGGGTAGCTGGTACGGAGAGCGAAGGTAATATTCTGTAGGACTTACAAGTTCATGGTGATCCCAAGAAGCCCAAGTACTTTCGTATTCATGTGATGATACGTTCTGTCTGCTGGATGAGAGTGAGGATGGAAATCTTGTCAAAGATCGAAATCATGGAATTAGCGTCCATCCCAACGCAAGCATGCTGCCATTGCAATTCTTTGCCATCTACACAAGGGATTGCCCCGGCGTTTTTGAAGGAGGGCGGCCGTCGTGATGTGACGGGGTCTGCACTCCCGGAATGGTACAGGAAAAGGGTCTCTTGGCAGGTACCTCAACCCGTCGGCTCAAAGACTGACGCTAAGCCTAATTCGACTCGCCGAAATGCTGGGGGATCAACCCTCGCTGCGCCTTGATGACTTGACGGGTTCACCATCCCTTTCTCGCGGCTCGTGAACGTAGTGAAATATCGGCCTGACTCCTTCGGAAGGAACCCTTTCTTCTCTCTCTTTCTTTTCCTCTCCACGGAAACCCGAAAGCTGAATTGATTCACCTAGTTTTCGCATTTGCAATTTGTGTCTGCGATTGAGTGCACTGCGCCTTGTGCTGTACCTCCAATCGTCGAATCGTCAATCCATCATCCATCATCAGGCACCTCAGCCGGACGGGACTCCCCAACTGTACTGTACCAACGGTTATTGTCGCCCCTTCGGACTGACATCAATCACACACATACCACCAAACTCAAATCTCTCTGTTTCTCGTAAGCTTCCAAGCACACCGGCATTCGAGAGATTGGATTTTCCAGCCAGAATACCCAAATCCCGAGTACCGCCACCAATCACTCCCAGCATCATCAGCGTCTTCCCAAACCGGCGCCTTGGTGGCAAGAAATTGTTTCCAAGACCAACACATCACACTTCACAGCGTACTGGATACACGAAATCCGGGCCGTCTTGTGGCATCGTCCTCATCAATCCCCAATACCGATTTTCAAGTCACGGGTTGCGTCCAAGCAAGCGACGCAACCACAGCAATGGCCAACATGGGCCGAAGCGGCTCGACCGGAGCAGCATTTCATGGCTTCTCGGTCTTCCAGCCGGCTCTTGGAGCCGCCTTGCAGTGGCTCCCTGCTGTCGGCACCCCTGAACTCGACGAGCTCATCAACACTTTCCTCCCGGGTCCTGCCTCCATCCAGGACAAGAGAGCCCACATCTCCATGGACTTCTTTGAGTACTCCCGCCAGACTGGCGAGAGCCTGAAGTTCTATGCCGTCGCCCCCGCGACCCCCTTCACCCCCGTCGCCACGGCATCTCCTGCCACTTCGGCCGTCTACGACTCGGGTTACGGATCCAGCTTCCACACCTCCCCCGTCCTCTCGGACCAGGGGTCTTGGACCCAGTCTCCCGCCTCGTTCACTCCGGTGACGACGTTTGACGACTTTGTCGCTGCTTCTAGCAAGGCCAAGACCGTCTCCAAGAAGGCCAGCACCTCGGCCTCCCGCCAACAGCCAGTAGATTTCTCCAACCACCCTGGCATGCGCATCATGACCCGTGATGGTCGCGACATCACCAACTCTGCTTCTCGCGGGAGCAAGAGCAAGGAGCAGCGCGACCATGCGCATCTCATGCGCATCATCAAGGCTTGCGACTCCTGCAAGCGCAAGAAGACGCGCTGCGACCCTAGCCACAGGAAGCGCACTGCTTCTCAGAGCTCGGCGGCTGCTGCTGTTGAGCCGAAGTCTGCGAAGAAGGTCAAGAAGGTAGAACAGCAAGCTCCTGCACCACTTCCTGTCCAGCAAACCGACTTCATCATCTCCAACACCTTCGAGACAACCGACCCCGCCGCCCTTTCCTTCTCTGCTTTCGATGCCACCCAGATCTCCGATGAGGAGTTCCAGAGCCTCATGAACGGTCTCGTCAACGACGAGATGCTCTCGACCAACTACTCCATCGACAGCACATTTGATTCATTCAGCGTTTCCCATGATTTCTACAACACACCAAGCATTTCTTCTTCTGCCACTTCTCCTTCACTTGTATTCGATACTCCCTTCACCCCCGCGCTCGCCGACTCTTCCACGTTCCTCACCTCCGATGTAACCACCACCACCACCACCACCACCACCGCTGCGGGCGATCTCTCTGTTCACAACCCCACTCTGCCATACCTCAGCTCTGGCGTCGACCTCGGCACAAACTACATCGACTTCAACCTCTACTCGCCGGCTTCCTCGTTCTATGATGAGGACCCCATCTTCTCGCAACAAGATGTTGCCAGCCGCCGGTACAGTGGCCAACCCGATGGCAGCACTGGCCTGTCCTCGGCCGCCCAGCAACATGTTCATCTCTGCCCCGCTGGCAGCAGCCCCATGACAGATTCTCCTGTTCTGGCGACGCCTGATCCAGATCACTCTGACTACTACTATGAAGCCGAGCGCCCATCTGAACCGGTACAGCATGTTCCTCGTGAACAACAGTCAGTCCTTCGCTCGACAACGGGTGCCTCCACGGTTCCGTCCCAAGCCTCCGGATCCTCCTCCATCTTCCCGGAGAATGATGTCAGCACTGCGGCCGCCCACGGCCTCGAGTCGTCGGTTAGTCCGAACACATCACCTCGAACCAGGAGGATCGAGTCGGTGACGAGCAGCTCATCACCACACCAGCAACTACCATCACCGCCACCGTTAACACCACAGACATTGACTGGCACAAGCACTGTTGTACAGTCAGGCGTCGCTGGCTCCCCAGGAATCACAACGCCACAGTCAGCAATGACGATTGGCGCACGGGGAGTTGGCCGCCACACAGGGGAGGCGGTTGCCAGTCGCTACGACGGGCAGCATCTTCTTCAGCAGTGTCATGGTGGATTGAATGCGACTGGTGCGATGATGACGATGGTCGCGAACTTGCCAACACGACGCATACTCGCTGGTGGAGAGGGAAAGAATGGAGGATCCCTCCTATTCTCTCCCTTCTCTCAGCTTGTCGTGCTTGGTCTTGTTTCGATACTCTGCGGGCCTGGTTCTCAGGTACCACTGGCGAGTCGGATCAATCTCCTCAACATGTTGGGCATCACCATCCTATCTTGGAGCCTCATAGCACTTTGGTGTTGTGGAGTTCCTGGGACGACTTCGGTCGCCTCGAAACGATTGCAAATACCGACAACACCCCAGGGTGTCGTCGGCAACGTCAAAGCCAAAATTCAAGCCGCCGACCGAAGCACCGGAAGCTTTCGGTCTCTGGCATCTCGGCGAGGGACATCTGTTCTTCGCTCTTTTGGCACCACAGGGTCATTCAGGTTCTAGTACTTGGACTTGCAGTGGCCTGGTGATCGTTTCGGATATGTGTTGATGTTTCTCATTGTTGTTAGCGAGTGCTTTTTGATCATGATACCCCGGGCTTGGATTTCGAAACATGTGGTCGGTCTTTCTCTTCATGCTGTTGCAGAGACGGATATGGCTAGGTGGACTGCGGAGGATTCTTTTTCTGACGAGCAAAGATGCTCTTTCCTCTACCTTCTCTGGACAAACGGATCCTGCGATGGAGAAGATGATGAGCGCCCAGTAGCTCTCGGATGATTCGACAATGCAAGGTTCCTCTGCAGGCCATCGAAATTTATAAAAAAAAAAAAATTAAAAAAAAAAAGTCCCATCTTTTGCATCGTGATTTTGACCTGTCCTTTTCCATCTTGTCATGGCTCGGATGATTCAGATCTCCAGATTATTCCTCTTTGCGAATATGGAATAAAGCGTTCCGAAGAGCAGCGGCGAAACAGGGCCGGAAAAGAGAAGCTCACGTGGCCCGTGCATATTCGGCCTTTTGGCGCAACGGGGGCGGTGAGTTCCACTTCGTTTTTTTGCCAACCAGGACCCCACTTATATTTCCAAAGAATTGAAGCACAAGGACACACAAACAAAGCGGGCCACATCCTCAGTGATTTTCAACTGATCTCAATATGTCTGGCTGGCTCGTCTCCTGTTTCCAGCTTCCGTGTCCCAGGTCTACGAGGCGAGAGCTTCCAATCGGCACCACAATTGCTTGTCGGGGGAGGCCCGATCAAACCATGTCCGTTTGTGCTTGACAGAGAACGGAAAGTCCATGTTCAAAACTCCAGCCTTCAACCACGACGACAGCTTCAATCTTTCTGCCAGTGGTGGATCCGAAAAAGTTGCGAGCTGCCCCTACTCGTTTATATCACCCGTCAACTGCCTTATTTTTTACCACATAACGAGAGTAAGAGGACTGCCTTTAGACGGCGTCACCTGCCATTCATCATTATTCTGTCTCTTTACGCTTGCCCTCGGGCAGGAATATCTAAAGAAAAGAACATTCACTTCTGCTGCCTCAGTGGGAGTTCCAGCAAGGAGGGACCCGTGCAAAGACATTCGTGGAAAAACCCAAAAAAAAAAAACCCTTGGGGAAAAAATGGCAGTCACTCTCTTCAAAGCACTGTCGGCCACTGGCCTCAAAGTTGTTGTCTTTCTGCAGACCTTGCTTTTCTTTCCCGCAGGGGTCTTTCACCAGGCACTGTCATTTCTCTCGCAGCAACCCGGAAGACCACACACGCCGCCAGCTCTGCCAAGTTCTTCTTCTTCTTCTTCTTCTTCTTCTTCTTCTTCTTCTGACCCCCCCGCTGTCTCTTCTTCTGGACCCGCTCAAGAGAGCAACCAACACTTGCATCACACTCCCGACGACAGCAATATCGACGTTGATGTTGTCAATAGTACCAACTCCGACATGCCCAGCACTTTGTCGTCCTCGGCGGGGACCAATTCGCAGCAGCTTCCACAACAGCAACTGAAAAAGACCAACACCCCCAAGATCATCCCAGCTGTACCTCGTATCCCACCTGTTCTCAAGAAGGAAAATTCCGTCGCCACTGCACCAAAGACCATGGCCACCGATGTTGATTCTCAGCTTGCTAGTGGGCTTTCGCGTTTGGGTCTTGGGGAGATTTCAATGCAGGCTGTTGCGTCCAGAGCTTCGCCATCCTCGAGTGGAAATGCGGCGCCTGGCACGCAACAAAAACCCTTCAAGGACCCTTTCATCGACCCCAGTACCAAAGATGACCTCATCGACGACATTGAGAACTTGGTCACCCAGGAGGTGCTCCGGGCTCCTCCGGTCCCGTTGACGCACCCCGTCTCCCAGACTAGCAAGCTCAAGGAGACCTCTACAGTTATCCTCGACGACGAGACGGTACAGATCTTGGAGAAGGATGAAACGCCGGAGCAGGCGGCAGAGAGAGCAATTCACAGTGGATTTATGAGGGAAGCTTTGGATATGGTCAGTCTGCCCTTTCACTCTTTTGTTTTTTTTTCTCCACCCATAAAATGCGCTTCTATTTCAGACACCGGTGATGGAGGGTTGTCAACTCATCATGCAGTCTTGGCTATTCTCTCTATTCGAGAACTGGTTCTAAGCGCATGCAAGTTGGCCGCTTCTTTGCATCCCTTCCCCAATGCCATGGGCTTGTGGGGCCCTGTCAGTTTTGGTAACCTTGGGCCTCGGGGAAGTCGTGTTTAGTAGGGAATACGTCAGGTTTTACCTGTCTCATGATGGGACCCCTCCCTTGTCTGGTTTCACAGCTTGAGAGCTCGTGGCCTTCGACTTGCTTGTCCTACCTCTCCTCAGCCTCGTTGTGCTATGAGCTCCCCGCTAACAGGTGACTCCACAGGCCCGACTTGCCCTAAAGACCAATGAGACGCCCGTCGGCTGCGTGCTTGTCTACCAAGGACGAGTCATTGCCAGGGGTATGAACGCAACCAATGTCAGCCGCAACGGAACAAGGCATGCGGAGCTGATGGCTATTTGCGCCCTGCTCTCGTTCACCTCGCCTGATGACACCGAGTCCACCACCCAACCTCAGACACGAACGCCCCTAAGTGACAAGACCAACCAGTCCCGGGCCGAGCAACCTGCTGCGGAGACGAGCACCTGGGGCGACGTCGATCCCCGTGATGGCCACCTCTACCCCTATGGTCAAAAGCTTCACCCGTCTCCTAGAGTCGATCCCTCCGTTATTCACGAGTGCACCCTGTACGTCACGGTCGAACCGTGCGTCATGTGCGCCTCGCTGCTTCGTCAGTTTGGGATCAAAAAGGTATTCTTCGGTGCCGTCAACGACAAGTTTGGCGGAACCGGGGGTGTGTTCCGCATCCACAAGAATTCGCCCTACTCGATGGCCTCTGCTCCACCGTCGCCTGCGCCCCAGAATGGCAAAGGCCTCGCGAGACCGGTTCTCGAGCGCCGGCCAGTCTCGACCACTGACGTGACAGCCGAATGCCAACAGCAGGCGGGTGAGGAGCCTGCCAGGGGCGAGAACGGGCTGATCGATCCCATCGACACCACTCATCTCCCCGGAGATGGTGGAAATGTCGAACGAGGATATGAGGTTGAGGGCGGCTGGGGTCGGGACGAGGCAGTGACCTTGCTCAGGCAGTTCTATGTCCAAGAGAACAACAGAGGCAAGTGTTCTTGACTGAGAGCACCCGAGAAACAATGGCTGACATTTCTTATAGCCCCGGTTCCCAGAAAGAAGGAAGGCCGTGCTGCCCGCCTTGCTGCCATGATGGAGCGTGACGGTCATGCCGGTGGCCCTATGGCTGATGCCGACACCGCTGCGCCCGGCGATCGCAGTGGAAGCGACACCCCCGAATTGCAGACTCCGTCGGTTGCACCTGGCGCCCATAAATCCGATGCAGATGAGAATCCTATGAAGAAAAACACCGATGATCTTGGCGGTCTCTGATTCCCTTCATTTCGATCGGCATGACAGCAAGCAGTTAGGCTCACGAGGTGAGCCTTCCCACGCCTTTCGTTATGTCCTCCTACCCCTGACATATGCCCACCGAAGCTCAGAGTTCCGCTCACACGGTCAGACAGACGATTGTGCCTGCGGCTGTATTGTTTGTTGAGGGACTTGTGTTGCTGAAGAAGATACAAAAGGGAGAAGGGAGGAATGAGGGTGACCACTTGCGGTCTGAAGAACCAGTGGCTGCTGCATTTCTTTGGGGGAGCATGGCCGGGACGGACGCATTGTTTTGGGAGTGAAAGCATATCGGTTTTCCTTTTTAGGGCCTCCTATCTCTTATTGGCATTTGTTGGCCTACTTTCGGCGATCACGACAAGGGGCCGAACTTTTTGTCTTTTCCAGCCCCTGGTCGATGGTTCACAGCCAGCTGTGCACACACACGACTGCACGATATCCATAGATGCATGCCTCGCGGCTCTCTATCCACGAAATTTGAATCAAATTGGCTTTACGCCTCGGTGTTCTATTCGTTGACCCTTTGGCTGTCTATCCCTGACGCCATCACAATCTGAGTCAAGGAAGAAAAGGGAGGTACGTACGTACGGGTAATGACAGCTGGGAGTGGCAGGTTAGGATTCTTGGCATTTGTGAGACATGGATCCATTCCGACGGGAAAGGGGAGATCGGATGAACAACGAACGCAGCTTATGACTTCCGATTTTATTGTTCCATTTCGCTTTCAATTCCTTTTAACGAACTACCTCTTATTTTCTCTCCCACTCTCTTCTCTCGGGGTATCCCATGCTGAAATGCATGCGGTTCTCACCAACAAATGAACGAGAACCGCGCGCGCCTCCCAAAATTTGACACCAACAGACGACACAAAATTACAACATGTATGGATATATATATATATGTTAGGAAATATCCATTTCCCCAGAAACCAAATCCCATTCGATCAATTCCAAACGCCCTTTCCGTTCCCCTCCCTACGAAATATTTCTACCGTTCTTTTCTACTTCATCAAGCTCTTCGGCGGTAAAAATAAATTTCCGTTTCGTGTTGCATGTTTCACATGGCCTTCACGTCCTTTTCGTCGACGGTCTTGGTATCGACCACGCGCTCGGCGACACCCTCCGTCTCGGAGACAGAGGCCGAAGTGGTCGGGTGGTCGGCGCGCCAGAAGTCCTTCTTGCCCTTGGCGAGACGGGTCATCCAGGGAGGGATGACGCTGCCCGTGCCGGCGAACGACCAAGGCTCCTTCATGTCCTTGTTGGGGGGCACGATGCGACCACCCGAGGCCTTTTCGATGACCCAAACCAACGTGTTGATGAGGATGTACAGGCAGATGCCGGCAATGAGACCGTCGGCGATGGAGTAGGTGAAGGGCATGATGGCGATGCAGACAAAGGCCGGGAGGGCGTCGCCGAGGTACTTCCAGTTGATTTCGGTGACGGCCTGGACCATCATGGAGCCGACGAGGACGAGCACGCAGCCGGTGGCCCAGGGCGGGATAGAGGCGAAGATGGGGGCGAAGAAGATGGAGATGAAGAAGCAGAAGCCTGTCATCATGGCGGTGAGACCGGTCTTGCCACCTTCCCCGATGCCGGCGCCGGACTCGACAAAGGCGGTGACGGGCGGGGTGCCGAGGGCGGAGCCGATGACGATGGTCAGCGAGTCCACCATGTAGGCGATGGTGGAGCCCTCGAAGTCCTGGGTGACGGGATCGACGAGGTTGGCGTAGCGGGCCATGGAGTAGAGGGTTCCGGTGGTGTCGAGGATGTCGACGTAGAGGAAGGTGATGAGGGCCAAGCCGAACTGACCGCCGTGGCCGGCAACGTTGAACTCGAGCACGTTGAGAACCTTGGAGATGGGGTGGAAGTCGACCACCTTCTTGAAGAAGTCGAAGCTGGCATCACCGACATCGCCCGAGGGGAAGTACGTCACAGGGGTGCCGCGAGGCCAAGAGATGACGGAGACGAGGATGATACCAGCAATGATGGCACCCTTGACGCGGTAGAGCAAGAGCATAGCAGTGAAAACACCGCCGCAGAAGATGCCGATCCACATCATGGGGCTGCGCATCTTGCTGTGGTCGGGGCAGACACCGTCGACCTTGGTCTCCTCAAGACAACCGGCCAGCTCGATGGGGACTGAGGTGCTGCCGACGACGAGACCGATGCCCTCGGCGTAGGTAAGACCGATCAAGGTGAGGAAGAGGCCGATGCCGACGCTGGTGGCGAGCTTGATGCAGCGAGGGATGGCACGGGCAAGCCATTGGCGCATTCCGAGAAGGGCGAGGCCGAAGAAAATGAATCCTTCGATGAAGATGGCGGTCAGGGCGACTTCATAGGGAACGCTGCCCTTCCCATGCTTTCCTACCACGGTAAAGGCAAAGTAGGCGTTCAGACCCATACCGGGAGCAATACCGACAGGCCTATCCACCATATTTCCGTCAGCGCACAGTTTCTGTTGCGCCGGAGATCAAGACAGGGGGGATTTGAGAGGTTTCAAGACGTACAGGTTGGCGCAAAGACCCATGAAGAACGTTCCCAAGGCGGCAATAGCAGCGGTAGCAGTGATCAGGTCCTTCTTCACCTCACCCTTACACAGCAGGTAGTCGATATCGGTGGGCAGCTCGCAGTATGGGTTATCGCCCAGAGGGTCGTTGGGGCACACGCAAGTACCACCAGTCTCGGCCACGATGCCGGCGTTCACGGCGATAATGTAGGCCATGGCGAAGAAAGTGGCGAGACCGGCGCGCATCTCAGTGAAGAAGTGCGAGCCTTTTCTCTCCTTGGGCTATTTCGATTCGAAAACAACAACAGCCTTTAGCATCTTGGACACAAAACGCTTTTCAAGAATTGCTCGGAAGCGGTCTCAGCTCACATGTCCACATCCTTCCAACTTAAACCAGCGGCCTACGGCACTACGGCCGATCCGCTCGTTCGTGGTTTCCATCCAACCCATCGTCGTCGACTGCCAACTTCTCACGACTCGATGGTCTCTGCAAAGCTCGATCGAGGGGAGGCTGTTGTTTCTCGACGGGTGTCTTGTCGTCGTTACGACGAAAAGGATATCGGCCGGTACGACAGTGGTATTGTTGTGGGATGAAGCCCAAGGGTCATGGAAGGGAAAAAACTTCCACCGGTGGGGAACACCTTTGCGGGAACCTTGATGGGGATTTTCAGGTTTGAGAAGCTAAGAAAGCTTTTGGCTCAACCACGGATGGATGAGCTGCAGGCGGGGGGCCGAAGCTCTCAGCAACTTTGGGTCGAGTGACAAGAGAAGCTCGAGAGAATCAACTCTCCCGGGTTGAGGGGACGGTGGCAACCATCCCCTTTTAAGAAGTCCAGGTCTCACACAAATGGGGACCCTGAGATGATGCATCATGACACCAATCGCCAAACGGCGTGGGAACGGGGAAAAAAAAAAATGCTAGAAAATCCCTTATCTCTGGCAAACTAGGGCAAACGTAGCTGCCGCTGGGGATCCAAGCTGGGATCGTGAGCTCACCATCCCACCCTCGGTGGCCACTCGACAGCAGGGGCAGCTTGCCTAGCTTGGGTATGGAAACATGGAACATGATGTCTCGAGATCTTGGCGAGGGTGGGGAGTGATGCAGTTCCCGGGGAGCAGGGTCTGGTCGTGCAGGTTGCATGGCACCGCTTGGAACGGCACATGCGGGAATGTCCCTATCTCCCCTCTCCATCCAACCTCGTCCCCCACTTCATCAATGCCCATGCACAAGGCCCTACGAATACAAAGCACCTCAATACCATGGATCGATTTGGAACGAGGCGCATCAAGCCGACGACGACAAGGGTCGAAACTGTTGCGGCACGGCATGCGGGAAGAAAAAAAAACAGGCCGTCTCCGGAGCAGAAGGCTCTCGTCGGGTCTCTCGTCGGGTCTGTCTGACAGGCGGCGATATCCACTCCTGACGGTCGGCCATCTCCACCCCGGCCGCCCTGCAATGGAAGTGCTGTAGCTGATCGCGATTGCGGGTGTCCCGTGGCCGTCAGTTCCCTTGCCCGTGCAGAGCGCGCGCACGGTGATCGTTTTCATCCATCCGACTTGGCTGGTGGCGGTGGTTAAAAATTACATACCACTTGGGTTTTTCATCAGGTAAAACAAGAGTGTTCATTGGATGAACCTCCCTCTCTGTCTTGTCCCAAGGCTAAAAAATTTAGATTATCAGGACGGGGCCGAACGGCGTGACCTTCCATCCATATGGACCTACCCTGTTCGATGGTCTCGGGTTGGCGAGCGGGGAACGCCTATCTCGAAGCCAAGTGAGCTAAGCCCAAAGGTCAAACGGTGTACCTCGGCCGCCCCGTCCAAAAACGGGATCGATTGTCGTGATCTGGCCAGCGTATTTTCCTCCAAAGCTTCTTTTTCCTCTCCTTCACGATCACATACATATGCGTTGGCAGACCACCACCATGCAAAGCACCGCACCCAGGCCGGCGATACGATACCACACCTCTGCACCTGGACGGGCCAAGACCACTAAAGAACATGCGGGGAAGTTCTCTGCAGTACTACTACATACCTAGGTAGGGTGGTGAATTGGTCGCTATGGGGCGTTCGTTTTTTCAGCTCTCCTGCCATCTACACCACCTCAATTCCTCCATATCGCCCAAACCGCCTCACGCGACAGCCAGAACCTACGGAGTGCCCTCTTCGGGATTTCAATAGTTTCCTTCCTAGATTCCCTCTTCCACCGTTCGCGCTGCGTGGGGGACAAGAAGATGCGAAACGGCACTATTCCGCGATGTAATGTTCCCCCACCGCACATGAGTCCCGTCGTTATCAGCACCGCTTGGCCCAACGGACACCTGACCTTTCACGCGCACGCACACACACACACACACACACACACACACACACACACACTCCTTACCTTTGTTGTAAGAAGAAAAAGCTGTCAAGAGCTCCCAAGCCCGGATGCCCAGGACGGCTCACGGCCGACTCCGCTCACATCCGCGCCGCAACACCGCTTCGATAATGGGCCTTTTTGGTCCTCGTATCAAGTATCAACAGGTAATTCGATTTGATGTGAGAAATGGTATGGCAGGCGAGTCCTTCGTCGGCTCTCTTCTTCATTTCTTTTGTTTCGGGATCTTTTTTTGCATTACGGCTACGGTTGGGCAAAGCTAGGTTTCCTGCTCCAGATGTCTCCGCTCCGCGAGTCGTATTGCAGTGGACGCGAGACGCGTATCCGTGGAGCCATCCCATTTCAAACGGTTCCAGCCTTTTGCGGAGCATTGGTTGTGCAGCGTCCACCGTTGTGCGTCAAAAGGCGAAAATAGAGCAGAAAGACCGGATCGGAACATCGCTCCCAACTCTCACCGTAATGGGGATCGCGATGGGGAGTTGCCTCTTGCCCACTATGGTGCGAATTCACATAATGCCAAATCGAGGCAACTCTCTGCTCCCTTCGTACTTCACACAGATGACAGGGTTGTGGTGCGTTGCATTCGCCAAGCTGCGGGTTGGAGGTTTGGCAGCCTGCAGATCCGCGGGCTGTAAGCAATTGCAGCAGTATCGCCGAGTTCCTATCTAACGTCGGGACTTGACGGGACAGCTTATTGGTCAGAGGCAAGATAGGAGACGCTAATATTCATGTGTTGCACGGCGATCTCCTATCCATAAAAGGGTGATAAGTGGTGGTTGGAAGCATGCACCGGTAGCCAGTAGCCTTTCCCCAGAGACGAGTTTATCGTTTCGAGTGTCTGGGGTCTAGAACCACTTTTTATGTTTGGGTTCCTGATAAGATGGGGGGTGGTTTCGGGCAGAAGGGCTCTTATTCGCTCCCGGCTGCTTGGTTTGGCATCTGCGCGGGTGAATGTGCGGTGATGGCACCCTGTTCACCTCGCCATGATGTTGTTGGCCCTGGCGGGGGATGGATGGTATCATGGGATTGGCTTGGTGGGGAATCAGGTTTGCGTCCTGAGAGGCGGCCACGGCACTGGTCTTCCTATCTCTAGTGTTCTTCACCAGTCTTCCGTCCATCCAGTCAGATGGGTACCCTTTCTTGCGTGTGGACTCTTCACGATTTGGAACTCGTGTCCCGACGCCTGTGGCGGCCTTCTCTTTCCGAGCTTTTACAACACCTGGCGGCGACAGACACCGTATCTTATGTCTTCCTCCTGCTCTTCATAAACTCTTCGAGAGTCGGAGGAGTCTAACTACCTAGATCAGACTGCATATATCACCACACTACTTCTTTTTGGAAGCTACTGCCAGCCAAAGACGGGGGGTGGTGACTCTATCGCCATCGCCCAAAAGTCTTGTATGGGACACGTCAGTGTATGAAGATTTCCTTGCTAGGTACCTAGGTACCGAAGTGTGTGTGCGTCAGTCTACCGCCAGTCTGCGCAGGTCGAAGCACCCTGTCCGTGAATATAAGGAAAGTGTCTCTATAGACTTGTTTTATGGAGCCAATGCTTTCACTGCGTTAAATCCAACACGACTGTTGTCCTCGTGTCATTGATGTACTCGTCTCATTACCAACTCAGGTCCGTTGTCCCTGCCAGAAAGCTAGGTACGGGGAGCGTGGACGAGATACTGGCGTCATGGCCATAGAATAAAGGGGTACTCTGCGATGAGACACTGACAGTATGCGACACAACCACCCCGGAGAGGCCGCCTTAACCAAGAAAGGGAGACACCATTGTTTACATTCCTTCACGTGAAGATTCAGGGGTAAGGTAGCTCAGGGGCTGCTCCACTTCTTGCACAGCAACGGACTTATCCACATGGACTCTATCAAAAGGGGGGTATGAACTGAAGTACGGTATAAAGTGACGTTATGCGTAGTATTGATCCTGCCAAAAGAAATATCAAAATGATGCAAGGCAATGTTATCCCAGTTTTGTCATGGAGTCTAAACGTTCATGATGCTCGTGGCCCGGGGCTCGGGACGCGAGCTTCACGGTCAGTTTGGTCAATTCTCTCTCCGCAGTAAGGTAGTAAGGTATACATGGATACGTCTGCTTGGCTTCTAGCAAAACGTTCTGAGAGTCGGCCAGGTGGACATCGCTATCACATTCCTGAGTGGGATCTGGAGGTGGAAGTGGTACGGACGACTCCAGTATTTCTGGAACCTTTGATATCGGAACAGAGCCTCTTAGACTGAGTAGGTATGATCCCATACTTTATTGCTGTGCTGGACTTCCTGCCGGCCCCGGGGATGCAGTCTATCAACCGTCGAGTATCCTGGACGGCTACGACTCCTTAGCGTTCACTAGAACTCGATGATTGAGTTCGAGAGACGGATTTGCATCACAATTCCTCGCGGTTGCTGACGTAGATGGTTCAGTTTTCCATGATTTTGCACCTTTGGGTTACAAATTTACATGAGCTTGTTTCCACCAGATGGGAAATGTGCGCAATCTGCCTTGTATCATCGCGTTATTACTTCAAGATCTTGTCGGGTACGGGGGTTGATCCAGTTCAGGGATAACCCGGGATAGGTACCTTCACCACATCGTCTTTCATGATATCCAGAGGGGGCCTGATCATGTCTTGGCAGATACCCTGCATAACATTGCCTCTTGCTTGCGATACCGTAGCTTCGGACCTCGTGAGTGAGGTAGGGGCAGCGCAAGGCCACCTTTTCTCACTACTGTGACCATTCGAACATGGCTCTATTACATGTACTTCGCCAGGTGCTGAAGGTTTATTTTCTCTCTTTGGCGATTACTACGCATTCAATCACTACTCTGAGGATTCGTGGACTTTCGGATGTTGGAGCCAATTAGGTACGTTCAGGAATTCGGTTTGAAATCGAACATGTATGAACCCAGACAGTACGGACGCCGCCGTTGTTGCCCATTGCAATCTGACTTGGGTACTCGAGATGAAGATGATATTGCGAATAGATGGGGCGTGAGTAGAAACCATGATTTGTATATGGGGACATCTCAGATAGGGAATCCGTATGGAGAGTCACCCTGTTCATCGAATCTTTCACCATTCAGTCTCAACCTCCCTCTCCGCGAAAATACGGACGAAATTCTCAAGAAACATCAACGACCTCGCCTGCCTAACAGTTTCATGCTGCCTTCGAGGGTTGGCAGGATCACCTTGTACCGTCATGTATATGCCCAGCAGTGATAATCACGCAAGACGGTCAGACGACTACCTACACAGCGACGCGTGTCTAGCCAGGATACGTCATCTAACGACAACGTACCGACTGCGGGACCTAGAATAGATGCTCTGCATGTCTCCCCGTTCCCCGACCTGACACCTCATGCTCGTCCACCGCCCCCGATTTATGCGGGAGGACTAGTTCCTTGTCAATCGCCAGGAATCATATGGGTCTTTTTTACATCACATGTAGTCTCCAGTTCTTAGTAAATTGTGCGAAGCCAAGATTGAGAAAAGTCCATAGGCCTCGTGGCCTTCTCCATCGCTCTTTTCATTGACCGCTGAAAAAAGCGGTCGTACCTTCTGAACCAAGCACCTCTAGGGAAAGGGGTGTACAGGAAATGGCTGTGTCACATTCCATTCAGGGAAACCGAAGAACCGAACCTCTCCTCGGGCCGTCGCCACAAGAAGCTTGTGCGTTTTCCAGGAGGAGTTTGTCCACATGAAGCTTCCTTTGTCTTCCGTCCCGTGTGTGACAAGGTGCCTTTCCCGCCCCGCCATCCACTCGGCCAGGTCACAGTCTGCCAACAGTTGAAACCCCATGGGGCCCCAGATTTGCTGGTATTTCTTCTTCTTCTTTTGGTTCTATTCGCTTGGAACCAACTGTTCCGTTGGTTTCGTACCTATGTGACTTTGGTATAGTGACTTTCAGGATCACGCCTTACGTGATGCTTTGAAAATAAGGAAGAGGGAGGGTCTCGGAGGATTACTTACATACGTCCCACTGTAAGGCAACAGAGGGTAGGTATACATGCTGCATACACGCTTACGACACGAGGGCCCGCGAGGAATGTGACCAGAATAAAAGCACTTGGAACCTCCTCCATGTAGATCACCAGGAAGTACCTTATGTACCAAGCAGACGAGCAGAATACGAGAACCAGCGATGCCTGAAGCAACTCGCTGCCTGCGCCGCAACAGGTGCAAGACGCAATGCAAATAACACCAGCTCAGCCGTTGCCGATGTGACGTGCGAATAAAGTAGGTCACACAGACTTTTGTCTTGGGTAGGCCAGTATTCCCGGTTCAGGGAGAGACATGATGCCTGATTAATATCTTCATCCTCCGTCTCACCGACTTTTCAACCTCAGGTTTCCTATACCAAACAACTCCAACAGAAAGCAACGGTGACAAGATCCGTACCCACCTTGGTAGAGATGTTTGGATACTTTTCAGATCAAGACCGGGCCGTAATATGCAAATCATTCGCATCCCAGTCCGCATCCTACTCTGTTCGGAAGTACACCCGGAATGGAACGCCCCCCCCCCCCCCCACCCCCAGGTGCCAAACTGCTGCGTCGCGGTCCGCGGAAGTCGGTGCCACATCCGCGCGTGTTCCTTCATCCCGTTCGGCGTAACGTTTAAGCCGGTGGTACACTTCTGAGAATGTTGTTGCGGTCCATCAGCTTTTCTCCGAGTAAAGATGAGGCGCTGGCAGGCACTGATGTGCGCATGTGTTGCAAGTTTGTCCAAGCTAGTCCCTACCTTAGGTACCGTACCTTGGCTAATCTGAGGTCTTCTGCGATATCTTCTAGTATACAAAAAAAATAAAAAAATAAAAAATAAAAAATAAAAATAAATTAAATAAATGGAATCGTCTATCCAAAAGTTGTTTTCCCCACCACTTCTACAGTAGAACAGTCCAGTTGCATCGAAATCAATATCGTCAAAGTCAGTCTCGCTTTGCACCAATGGCGCCAACTCGTCGCAGCCCGACGACACACACCACACATGAAAAGACCATCCAACCAAACATAATCCAGAAAGAAACTCTGTACCCTCTCATGAGAGCTTCAGGGGAAGATTTGTTCTCGAAAGGAGAGTCGTTTGTTACCGCCGAGGCAATGACTTGTGTGACGCTCAGTCCAATCGCTACCCCAATCTGCGCACAGGTATTGAAAACAGCACCACCCAGGGCTTGCATATGTTTGGGAAAATTATCCGAGATGATAAGCAGACCAACCGTGAACAGGAGGTCGCAAGCGATGGGTGTCAGGATTTGCCCGAAGAATGCGTTTTTCCAGTAGATCTGGTCGATGGGAACAAGCGCCATCAGGAGTGGTGCACCGGCACTGGCGACGCAGGATATCAAGACGGTCCACATAACTGGCATGCGGTGCACAAATATGCCGGTCGAAAGACTGGCAGCCACGCCGGCAACAAACGATGGGAGTAGGCGTATGGATGCCTGCAGTGCGGAGTTGCCCTGGACGGATTGAAAGAACAGGCTGCTATATAGCTCCATGCAGTTGGTCAAGGCATTGGTGAACAGAACCATGAGGCAGCTGCTGGTGAAGACGTGATTACGCCAAACCGAGTTGGGGATGAGTGCGGTGCGGTTGTGTTTCCCCTGGTAGTGCATCCAGAGGACGAATGCTGGAATGGAGAAACCGCTGAGAATGAGCAACACGATGCTGGCGGCCTTGCGGATCTCGTTGATGTCGGCTGATAGAGACCTGAGTTGTTGCGGTTAGCATGGATTTCACACGGGTTCCGTCTACGAACATCACTTACGCCAAAACGTATGAAAGCATTGCGAGCCCCGCACTTGCCAAAAGCACACCTGTCCAGTCAATTTCGGAGGCAAGCCGCTTCCAAACTGATCTGGACTGAGCTGATCTGGGCACGTCCCGCGGCAGTGCCCAGATCCCGACGACAACCAAAGCGACACTGGCGGCAGCAGCCAAGTAGAATGCGGGCCGCCACCCAACCGTGTCGATGAACACACCGCCCAGGACCAGACCGAAGCAAAAGCCGAGCGGCTGCGTGAATCCCATGGACGCAAAGCCCAGGTTGCGCGGGCGACCTTCTCTCACATTATTGGAGATGATGGAGATGGAAGAAGGGGTGATGATGGCATTGGCAAGACCTTGGACGGCGCGAAAGCCAATGAGCTGGCCCTCGCTTCGAGCAAGGCCACAACCAAGGGCGAAAACGGCTGCAAGAAGTGATCCCACGAGGTTGACACGCTTGGTTCCGACGACATCGGCAATCGAGCCGGCGAGTAAAAGGCACGAACCCGCCGTAAGGTAATAGCTGGAGGTGGGCCAGACAAGCAGACCCTCCTGCAAGCCCAGTTCGTGCTGCATGGCAGGAAGGCCGACGACGATGATGCCATTGCAGAAACTGCTGAAGAACAACATGCCACAGATCTGAACGATGACGATGATAGTTCGACTGGTTCGCAGGAGCGGAACCGTTGTCGCCGGCGGCAGTTCGGGGGTTGATCCCGATGCCGCACCGAGGACCGATGCCGCCGTCAACGCTGCCACACCCGGCGTGGGTACGACGACGGGCAGCGCACCGAGAGGGTGTTCTGAAGCACGTGCTGTCGCAGCATGGCTTTTTCTCGAGGATGCACTTGATGTGGTTTCACCGGCTGGTTCGATCTGAGACACCTGCAGCAGCCGTAGCAGCGGAGGGGTGGTGGTGGCCTGCATTTCCATGCTTTCGGCGACGGAAGAGGGAAGAACTTGGTCGTCTTTGATGAAGTGCAGTGGCGGTCAGCGAGACCATGAATGGTCAGGCGGTCAGTGGCCAGTTTTAAGACGGGAAGAGCGAGCCATGGCTTTCGTGGGCACGGCGTGTGCAGTCCTCCAGGCTTGTGGTCTTCAAAGCGGGCAGAAGGCGTTTGTCTCGGGGGGTGTTTGGGTAGCTACCTAGGTAGACGGGAACATGATGCGGAACGACGTGCCTCGTAGGGTGGAAAGAGTTTGTTCAAGCGTGAAATTCTCATACACGTGCGCAATAGAAGAAACCTATACGGCAAGGTCGCCTTTTGCGGCTCAGCCCATTCGTTCCCGTTGAATTTCCCCGTATTATTGGTCAGAACGCGGATATTACTGCACTGTAGGGCTAGGATCTGCAAGGGGCGGAATGAGCGGGACCAACGGTTCTCGCGATTTCCATCTCCCAAACTGTCCCGGACCAACCAATCACACTCTCCTTTGGTCGCATTGGAACTTTTGTTTCCGGGGCAGGCAGGTCAGGGTCCGGCATCCGGGGATGCAGGAGAAAGGAAGAGGTTTTGCGATTCTCGGTGTGCCTTCCAACGTCCATGCACCTTATACTACCGAGTATCACTTACAAGTGTTCATAGAACGATTGCTTGCCGCGCTCCGTGTCAGTAATGACTCGAGCAGTGCTTCCCTTTGCTATTGTTGCACAGCCCACCCGCCATCACGGACAATAAGCTTCAAGCCACAGCCAGCGTCACCCGAAACATACATACCATGGTAATCATCAGGCCAACGATTCCAACGTGAAAATTTGGCCGCGCCGGATCACCCCCTCTTGTGGATGTCCGCTGACTGGTCAAAAACACATAGTGATTGCGATTTTGATGTCAGTATCACGAAACTACCTGTAGGTAGACACCCGGCCATGAATGCAACATCTAGGTACCTCGCTATGACCACCCGTGAACTCACCCCCATAGCTGGAGAAGCATACACATTAGATGTATAACTGTGGCAGTGTAATCGAATCATCGAATCGGATGCTTGGGAGTCCGATGATGGAGAGCGCGCTGCAGATTGCACAGAGCTGCAGACGACGCTGACTCCGAGTCGGAAGCGACGCTGTTCCTGCTTACCAGGCAGACCTACATAGGTTTTACAAATAAAAACGAAATTCAGTCGATAAGTGGTCGATCGTGATGGGATCCTTCACTCGGCCAATGCATACTGGGTTCGTCCACGGAAACCTCTGCATGATGCCATACAACGAACTGGCCAGTTGAGCGGCTCAAATTCGCCATGCCGCACTGAACTCGGATTTCGAGTGACTCGAGGCAGCCGTACATGCACTCTCAAGCCAGCCATCAATGCTACTACGCACATCAACATCTGAATTTTACCAACAAGCAATGGCGAAGTGGCCTTTGTGGGGTGCATCTCTGCATCTTGAATTTCATCGTAGAGATGAACTGGAGATGGATTACAAAGTCGGCAGGTCCTTTGCTACAGACAATGCAACACGTACTCTAGTGCCCAGATTTCCTATACACCGTCTTGAGCCCCGATCTGCTGCGGAGAGCACGGCAGAACCACAGCCGAATCTTTTCTTGTTGTCCTACCCTACATTCCATTCTCTCCGTGAGGCAAAGCAACCGGCAACGTATCCAAGTGTACTTAGTATCAGTGCAAAGGCGTCTTGGTCGGAGAAGGTACGCATAACCCCATTTCCGCAATGAAAGCTGATTTGCCATCTTCATCATGGTTTAACAGGCATACAGATCGTTTTTCCGCGCCCGTCTCGGCGAAATCATCAGCCCTCAGTATCAAAGCCACCCAGGCGCCCCCGGCCCTCCTCAGCACCGCCACACCGTTTTGCTTTGATTCACATCCGTGCGTACGTCGTGCCACCGGAAATGCTTCCGAGAGATTCTAGCCAACACTCGAGCGGGGCAGAGACGGACGACGACATCCAACACTCGTTTGACGATGATACCCACTCCTGGATACAGCGTCTCTATGAGGCATGGTCGGAACGGGCTCCTGTCTCGACCTTCGCAGCTATACGCGACGGGCTCCTGGGTCAGCGCGAGCACCTTGACACGCGCATCTCGACTTTATGTTCTGTCGCCAGGATCGCCCACTCGCGCGACTTGAACCCGCACCTAGATCCTCGATGGGGTGAACTCTTTACCCTAGCGGGTCATTTGAGCCAGAGTTGGCCCGTCCACAGTGGAAGTGGCCTGAAGCGGAAGCGGGCATACAATGAAGCTAACCGTCTTCGCAATCTTGCCCTCGTTTCTGCGCTCTGGTCCCCAGAGGTCGTCTTCCACTACGGATGGCACGGCGCCAGCCAGGTCCAGATGAATATGCTGCGAGCTTGCGCAGCCCGTTATCCGCGGTTCTTCCAAGACTTCCGTCCGCGTCTCAACTCAGTCCTACTGTCAAGACATCGCCAAGCACTCCAGCACGGTAGAGCCAAGACGTTGAAGGAAGCACCCATCCAGCCTCACCGGGATTTTGATCTTGTCACGTTGGCGTCGGCAGTCCCAGATGATATTCTCGAGGACTCTTGGATCATGAACGTGGACGGCTGTGTCCCAGTTGATGAAGCAGGAAAAGCGTTCCTGAAGGACCTTCGACCGAACCACTTTCGCATTTATCTTCTGCGGCGGGATCGCTACGGTTTACTCGCTGCCCGCGGTGAGAACAATGCCCCTTCATCACCGAAAGCCATGGAGCCGCATGTTGGAACACCTGCCCCCTGGGAAGATTCTGCTATTGCTGCTACGACAAGGGCCCTCGGCTTCGAGGTCCCTCAGCTTCACTACATCCCTACCAATACGCCAGCTGCACCTGCCCCCTCAACTCCAGGGTGGTCAACACCAAGCCCAGACGCTGTATGTGATTTCGAGTTCCTGTGGCGAGAGACGCCACTTCTCCCTGGCCTTTCCAGCACTTCCGCATCGTCAGGCACAACCGGCGACACGATGGGTACCTCTGCAA
Organism: Podospora australis; assembly: GCA_033296905.1. Taxonomy (NCBI): domain Eukaryota; kingdom Fungi; phylum Ascomycota; class Sordariomycetes; order Sordariales; family Podosporaceae; genus Podospora; species Podospora australis. The sequence continues at coordinate 240,573 of MU864381.1, forward strand.
TGTCTTCAGCAACATCCTCGTGCAGCGCACTCAACGTAGAATCCTACATCACGGATGCCGGATGGCGTAGTGGCAACACTGCTGCCTTTCCAAATTTCGGCCCCCAAAGTACGGACAATTTCCTGGACATGCCGAGTTCACACTCTGCCTCGGCTGCTCTAGCCCATTGCTTCCAGGATCCTACTTTCGGGTGGATGACGGGGGCCGCCACGGAAGATCTGTGCCTGCACTCGCCCCCCGTGGTCGACAGCCACGACCATCCTTTGACCATGGAGCAAACGATCCACAACCGACATTATAACATGATGAGCAGGTATCTTCAGAAGATATCGAAGGAGTCCCACAAGGAAGAGCAAGCATGCTCACCTAGCGATCGGCGGCAATTCCGGGCCCGCGCCGAATGGCTTCTTCCGGACACCCCATGGGCCACTGTCTGGACAGAACCAGAAAGTCTTCTGCCCCGTGGTGGAGCGCGATCCCGCTCTGATGCTGACGTGCTGTATCTGACATCTGACGAAGCTGTTCGGGCGGCACGTCGGGGAGAGAAATTCAAAAAGCCAATGGTGATCAAAGAGACCTTTGCAGATTCGGGGATGCAAACCATACGCGAATCAGCTTGCCTGTTCAAGCAAGCATCGGTCACTGCTGTGGTTGGTAGTCAAGCGCTTGATGGGTACAGTCAGACACCCCAGACCATCGGGGCATGTATCGACATGCTTCTGTCGGATCACCAGGGAGGTGGAGACCCAATCACAGTCACCTTCCGGAACGTGACTCGATCCCATAGGCCCCTATTCATCATGCTGCCACGATTCCGTCTGCTTGACGTTCTCGTGGAGAGGTTACGGGGAAAAGAAGGCAACCCACCCGGCCATCCCGACGCAGCCATCTCATCATCGTCCGATTTGGGGTTTGGTGCTGCGAGTTGTACGAGTTTCAATGCTCTGAGCCAAACAGGTGCATTCTCGGGTCCACATGTCGTCTTGATGAGCGGCGTCTGGCTACGCAATCTCGACGGGATCAAGTTCTGTAGCTTACTACCCGAAGACGCATTGACGGCCGCCGAATGGGATGCGTTTGCGGCGAAACTGGAGACGGGCTGCCTTGAACCTCCTCCAGGCGGCAGGCACAAGGTTTTGATTCTTGAGCAAGACGACGTGTTTCTCATCCCCCCAGGTCTACGGGCAGTGGTCTATGCATTGCAATCGCCAACAAATGGCCTGATGGAAGGAGGAATTTTCTGGGATACTCTCAACATTCTAGGAATGCTTCATTCGGCACAATGGAAAGAGAAACACTGGATCAACGACGGAACTCGATCTGGCAGGGAGATGCTTGCCCAGTTCCCTCGCTTGGTCGAGGAGCTGGAAGCGCTTGCTCGGGGACAGCCGGACTACTTCCGAGGGGACCAGCTAGAGAGCGACTTCATCCGCGAGCTCGAGTTGACGATTTCCAAGTTGAGAAGCATGTAAGAGTGTAGAAGATACATGACAAGAGCGAGAGAGATGCACCCCAACATAGATAGATACGTAGGGATACACGAGTACCTAGTCTCCAAGGTCTTCTTTCGTGGATTAGCATGTGTGTCATAATATTCTTCAGACATCGGTATCATCCTGAACTGCAATGTGTGATAGGTGTAGCAGATCATTCGGCCACATGTACTTATCCCAAGACTTGTGACTTGCCACTGCAGACGCACAGGCATCCGGGAATCAGACCGGAATACAACTCGAACTCTGTACACCGCTTGTATTGTCAGCACCTTAGGTACTCTTGTATCCATGTACCTACCCAGGTGGCCGAGGAGAAGAAGGTGGCTGTATAGCAGGTTCGCTCCACAGTTTCGTGGATGGTTCCGGCTCGGAGAGAACTCTTGCTCCTACTCGGTCGTGTGTATATATCTTCCCATTGTTGAGGCTGTCGGCGTGGTCCCATCTCTTTTCTGTATCATCCCCTCGACAGCCCTTTGTCCGTATCTCCCCAAACCAGCTCTGAAACATGGGCTACTTTCAAACCCCTCTTCTCGGCTTCGGTGGTGCCAGCATTCTTGCTTGTCTATTTTTTTGCATTCTGTTCCCAATCTTCCTGAACCGCTGGAGACAACTCTCTTCTTCCACCAAGTCAGGGAGTAACGGCAGCAGCCACAATGGCTACGCCTTCTTGGGAGACGAAAAACCCAGGTCTCAAAGACTCGAAGCCAAGCGACGCCAACGCATGGACTCATTCAAAGACATGTATCACAAGCTGCAGAACCTCGAAGACTTCCCCGACATTCTGCCCGAGGCCAGACAAATGCTGGAGTCGCTCCTGGAAAAAGGTCTGCGCATGGCCCGGTACAAGCCCCTCTCTACCAATATTCTCGACATCAAGGAGTTCGACGCGGTCAAGCTGCAGAAGTTCATGCTCGACCGGCAAACGGTTGTGGGTCACGAGTTTGAAGCATACGTGCGCCGGAGAGAGGAGGGTGGTCCGCCGGAGCTGTTTCAGAGCTTGGAAGAAGCGTGCAAGTTTCTCCAGAACAGTGCTCCGTGGAACTACACCGACGGGGCGTGGCTTGCACGCGTCCATCAGATCACCACCCCCTTTTCCCTGCGGAGCGTGACCAAAGATGCGTGGCAGATCTTTTCAGAAGAGCTTGGTGATGGTGATCTTGAAAAGAACCACATCTGGCTTTACCGCGACCTGCTTCAAAGCGTCGGGGTGAACCTGCCGGACGGTCACACCAAAGACTTTATTCATCCTAGACACGGCATGGAGGATGAAGCCATCTGGCGCTACGCTATCGGCCAGCTGCTGGTGTCCACATTCCCGAATGATTTTCTTCCAGAGATTCTGGGGTTCAACCTGCACTACGAGCAGCCGGCCATCGGGGTCCTCAAAGCAAACAAGGAGCTACCCGAGTTTGGCATCTCGCCGTACTATTACGCTTTGCACATCTCCATCGACAACGCTGATTCGGGTCACTGCGCCATGGCGCTGGGCAACATAGTACATTTCATGGAGATCGTGCGGGAGACGGGCATGATGGATTCCAAGAGTGCTTGGAAGCGCGTCCAGGCTGGCTACTGCTTGGGACAGAGTTTGGACGAAAAGGAGACTGTCGACGATTACGAAGATCGGCTCGTCGAGTTCCTTCATCGGAAGGCCAGCATCGCGCAGAAGATCCATTGCACCAGTCGCGCGCGGATTGGCAAGAAGAGCCTGTCGTCTTGGTTTGACCCTGACGAGGGGTGTGACACAGGGGATGATAGTTGGAAGGACGAATTCCTCGTTGCCTTGGCAGATTCAAAGCCGTGGGTTCATAGAGGCGACAGCGGCAAGAGCGCACTGATGCGCGAGCTCTCGTGGAAGGGCAGGATGTTTGGGGCCTTTACCCATGACGAAGTCGAGCTGATGCGGACCTGGATCGACACGTTGCCCTCCAAAGATTCGGGAAGACAGGAGCTCGCTTATTGGGACCTCGTCGGGGGTTTCACGAGCGTTGAAAAGGCCTTCCATCCGCCGAGGCGCGATGTTGCGGTCACGCACCCTGTATTTTCCGTGACGGCCGAGTGGACTCCATCGCTCCGAAGCAAGTTCGTTCCGCAGCCGCCGTCACAGATTTCTCGACTAGAAATGGATGATCTGATGGTGTTGTGGTTTGTCCATTCCGCTCTGCTTGAGAACACAATTAGTTCTCCGCACCAGACAATGAACCCTCTCGTCTCCCACTGCCTACAGATTCTGAGAGCAGAAAAGGGGTACAAGCCAGAGGGAACAGGCATTGCTTGCATGGATGAGCAACTGAGACCCTCCCACAGTCCCGATCTCGTCTCGATCGGCCTTGATATTTTCCGCCGGCACAGTTCGACCCTGGGAGAAGCGCCCACATGTCTAGGTGATGTACTGGGAAGCCCCCATGATGATGATTTGGGCGATGCAGCCAGGTTTGCCCACAAGCTGTTGGGGTGGGCTCAGCGTCCAGCGAAAAACATGGTGTTTCTTCTTGGATTGGCTCGGGCATTTGTGGACCTAGAGGTGTGGGTGGCGGGAAGTGACACGCTGCTTGGTGGTAGGGAGAGGGAAGCTTTGCGATTGATGATTGAAAGAAAATTGGTTGGTCTTGAAAAGTGTCTTGATGAGTTGAAAGAGGATGAAGATAGGCGCCGCGAGTTTGTTGCTGGGTACGAAATCGGTCGGGCCGAGATTGAAAAGTTGTTTGGGTGATGGAACAGATCACTTGACGATGTTGCACTTGGTCTGCCCTTTGCAAAGCGGATACATTTCCTATTTTGTCTATCGCTTGCTCACTGTTCAATACAGGCAGTCAAGCATGAGTGTCCAAGAAATAAAGTGGTACGTGTGATCCAGAATTCAAAAGGTAAACCGGGACTAAGCTACTGGTACTGTCCGAGGAGACTCAAAAAGGTCAAACATGACAAGGTCGATCTCATTCTCCCGGTGTCTTGCCTGATGAACAGGGGCATAGAGCCGATCATCCGAGTTCTTTTCCAATTCCTGTCCCACGTTGATAATGGGCATATTGTCCTTGACCTCAACCACTCTCCACCCCCTTGTCTTGCGGTCCAGCACCTCCAAAAACGGCTCGTCGTAGAATGTCATTGTGAGCACACCGGGATCGGAATGGGTAGGCTCCAAGATTGTCCCGGCCTTGGCCTTTGAGATAGCCACAGTGAGGTTACTGAGCCCAGGTTTCTCTGGGTGGTCGAGAGCTTGGGGAACGGGGGGATTCATGGACGTAGTCAACAGAATTCCGATCTCGCGGAGGACGCTGTCCATGAATGCAGAGGTGCTGGCGAGTTTGGAGGCCACCGGTTGGAATGCCGAGGGGATGTTCAGAGTGCCCTGAAGATGTTCCTCCCGTCCAAAATGGAGCTTTTCGACGCCGAAGTCCGTTCCATAGTACCTATTTTCAGTCAGCGTTGAAAGGAACCGAAACTTGGAGTCGGATTGTTAGCTTACCCCTTATACCGCAGGCCATTGTGGTACTCGGACTTTGTACTTGGCTCCTGTTCGAAGAATTGGCGCTGATGGCGGACAAGTGGTGGAATGTCTGCCAGAGCGTCTTTGGCGCTGGGCCCGCTGAGGTTCAGAAAGAACAATCCATCTTCAGAGAGTACGCGGATTAACTTCTCTATTTCATTCCTGTCGTGGGCTTTGAGAAGTTCGTAGCTGAGCACTCCGAGCTCCATTGTGCCGATAGCAGTAGAGTTCGTAGTCATGTTCAAATAGGCAAGGTAATTAAGTGGTGACGGGCTGGGATGCAGAAGGAGGATTGCAGTGACTGCAGAAGAGAACCGGATTATATACCTGCCTGGACCAGAGAGGTTTCAGCAGAGTGACGCGCTGTATCTTGGGACCTTTACGACCACTGATCGACCGGCTGCCCTAGGTGCCCCCCCCCTCCTTTCTCAACCCCACCTCAGATTATCAAGCATTCGTTTTTAAGGCAAGTCAAGCATTGCCTCAACGCACGTCAATCAAGGATCCTGGCTGGCTTTCAACGCCCAGGCCAGACATCTGCTATGTTTAACTTGTCGCCATCCCCGGGCTTTTCATTTTTTTTCATCTCATGCTCCCTTCAACGTCAAGGACGCAGTATTCCTGGTAACTACTGGGCCCCGCGCAAAGGTAAGAGAATTCTCAGCTCTCCAGATTCGTCGACATTCCGGTGATTGACGATTTCTACAGATGTATTTGAAAACAAACCGAGTGCCGATCGAAAATGGTAGTGACAAGGCCAACGGGCATCGCAGCACCACATTTGATGCACGAGTCCATGAGCCTGTGGACCGGACAGCGGGCGGCTCGGCACCGATGGCTTTCTTGCTACGGCGTACAGACGGACAGTTCAAGAAGGCCTTGCTTGTGCCGGGCTTGACCGACGCCCCGAGTCTTGACGTGGCCTGGAATCTTACTACCGAATCCCTTGTGCGGGTGTCGGGTGATTTTGTGACGGAAGAAGGACTCCAAGTCACAAAGTTGGTCTTGCTATCAAAAGCGACGGTTGGAGATCAGACTCCGGGAAACCTCCGTGAACTACATGGAACTCCGGGGAGCGGAGAACTACCGCTGTTGCCAGCGATTGACGAGCGCTTGGACAACAGGCTTCTGGATGCCCGAGTCGCCGCAACATCTTCTATTTTCAAACTCTTTTCCGGCATACACGAGCTGGCAGTCGAATTTCTGGCAAAGCACGACTTCTACCACACTCCCACGCCAGCCCTAGTAGCCTACGAGTTTCCAGGCGAGGAAGACGATCTTTTCTCCGTTGGCTACTTTGGCAAGACCGCCAGGTTGGCACCCACCGGCGAGATACACCTAGGTATGGCTCTCTCGGCTGACCTTGAGCGCGTGTATGATTTTCATACCGTGTTCCGTCGCGAACCAGCCTCGGATGGCAGGCACTTGACTGAGGTATGTCACCTACCATGGCTGTGGCGATGCCCACACTGACTCGTCCAAGTTCACCATGCTCGAACTCGTCTTCCATATACGGAATGACTGGAATGAGCTCCTTGATTTTGCCGACATCTTGCTTGTTCACCTTGTTCGATCCCTTCAAGAGCGTGAGAAGTACACTAGGCTCACACGAACTGCCAAGCGACTCTACCCCCGTGCCGATACGTTCAAGTTGGGTCTCGACAGCAATCACAAACTTTTGCGAGTCAAGTTCAACGAGGCCAAAGCAATTCTCCGCGACTCTCTCGGCCTTCAAAACACCAATGACCAAGAGGACCTGTCCCGCCAAGAAGAAGCAGCTCTTGGGCGTTTTCTTGCCAGCGAGCAGTCACATCTGGCCCCCCCCACCGATGTCTTCTTCGTCACCCACTTCCCGCGGCACCTCCGCCCTTGTAACATTGCTCCAAACAGTGAAGACGAAACAACCCAGTCGTTCGACGTGATTTTGCGTGGACAGGAAGTCGTGACAGGCTGCAGGCTTCTTCATTCCGCCCAAGATTTGAGGGCGGCTTTCGCTGCGCGCGAACACCCCATCGATCCAGATTCTCCTGAGTGGCGCCCGTACTTGATTGCTCATGAAATTGGTATGCCACCATGGGGTGGATTTGGATGTAAGTTCGCTTCCCAAACTCTACGTGAAAACAAGCGCTGACGATCTTCTGCATAGTGGGTATCAACCGTCTGGTGCAAGGCTTTTTAGGGTTGGATGATATCCGCGAGACCGTTCTTTTCCCCCGCGACGCCGCTAGATTAACGCCATGAAGTACAACAACCTTACGGATCTAGACGGAGTGACGCACGCCCTTCGGAGATAAAACCAAGTCATACGCGTCTGAGGTCAGCGGACCAGAAGATTTAGCTCCAGGGTAACAGCTTGAAAAAGTCACTTGTGGTTTGAGTCAAAAGTTTAAATTGCATCAAATATAGAGTAGAGCTTGTTCGGGAATATTGTCCACATCTGCCTCGAGAAATGGTTTCTAGTCCAACCCCTACCCGGAGCCGAATAAGCGCCAAATTGGGGTCGGCGTCTTGAACTAACTGCCCGGATAAGTCTATTCCAGCGCATGGTGGATCTGACTTCTCGAACGCGAAAGTCTTACGACAAGTCACAGTTCATGTAACGGTCCAAGGTAGTGTATTGCAACTAGCTAGGGCGACTCTACGAGTACACTGAACTTGAAGAAAGAAGGGAAAAGAGAAAGAGAAGGTTTGCCGGAGTGGGCTTCTGATATACCTGTGCTCGTTGGTCTGAACGTGTGAGAAGAAGATTCCGTGTGTTTCTGGTGTGGTGGTCTGTGTGCCGCTAAGCGTTTTCTGGGAATGGCTTCATCCAGGGGTTTGTTTGTGGAGCTCGCTCATGGCCGAGGGTTGCCAAGGCCACCACAGGGCCCAGCCCGTCACAGTTCACATAGTAGGCAACCACTACACCTGCCATGGTGATTGCACCAGCTCTTGGATGGAGACTTTCGAACGCTTCGGGGTGAAGTAATAATATGTCTAGTTTTCTTTGTTCTTCCCGGTCAAGGGAAATGTATTGCCGCTTTTGGACTTGGATGGGGTGTGTAGGTAGGAGCAGCACTGCCTCTTCCACCCTACCCCCTGTCAATTTCAGCTTGGAAAAAAAAATGTATTTGATTTCGAAATGTCCAAATTAACCAGCTTAAGTTCGAATAACGAATTTACAAATATCAAGGTAAAGGCCTAGTTGAATCGTCATATAAACCAACATACTGCTTGTCTTAACTACAGTTCCGTTTCATATTTACATACCTACCTAAGCTTCTTTATCACTTCCTATCAACAAATTAGCACTTATGGCGTCATACCTTCCTACTTCCTTGGCATCAGCTGCCGCTTTAGCAGGCTTAGTTACTGCAGTCAAATCATCATGGGAGCTGTCTCGTATGATAAAGAAAAAATACGAGCAGCGTGTGCTGAAAGATCACCAAAGCTACAACTTCTGGAAGAAAAAAGTCTTAGCTGCCGTCTGGGAACAGGACCGTATGTTAACACCCAGGAGATGGAGTCCGAATCCCA